>PVJO010006823.1:0-85862 GCA_004026905.1 Hystrix cristata
AAAAAAAAAACCTATTTAGGCTGATTAAGAATATGAGAGAAAAGCACAAATTAATGACTTTAGAAATGTACAGGAAACTATACTATTAGAAATTTCTAAGAAACAACAGAAATTAAAAAGCAAGAATATTATAAACAAAAATTAAGTAATTCTGAACATAAACAAAATGCATTCATAGAAAAATTTAAACAAAATTGCCTCAAGAAGGTTCTTTTATTTGCTAATTTATTGAGCCCTTGGTTTAAAATATTACCACTCAGACACATCACATCTAAATGGTTTAGCCAAATGCTATCTTCAATGAACATATTCTAATCCTATAAAATGTCTTCCAGCGCGAAGCAGAGAATCCACCCACACTTCTTTTATGAGGCTATTATAATGCAAACAGACAAGGACAGGACAGAGCAAAGCTAGCGGGAGGCCAGCATGACCCAAAAACACAGATGTAAATGGCCTCAACAAACATTAGCAAGACTGATTTAGAAGAAGCAACTCGTCCTGAGCAAGGTGGGCTTATCCCATGAACGCAAAGTTGATTTGAATTCAAAAGCAAGCTACACAATCTCTTACATGAATACATAGATCAAAGAGAAAAACAATACAAATTGATTAAAGCCACAAAGTACTAACTTAAACGCTACATCCATTCACGATAAAACACTATCACCAAATCAGGAACAGGAAAAAGAAGTTTCCTTAACCCTTAACCTGAGACAGTTTTAAATAGAAAAGCTCTAGCAGAGATCATGTTTAATTCAAGCTACTTAAAGCGCTCTCTTTAAAAAGGGAAAACACAAGATGAGGCCGTGCAGCACCCTCGTCTCCCGGCAGGGCGGAGCCTCTCGCGGACCCGCCCACCCACTTCCAGCTTTGCTCCTAAGACGGTCCCAGGCAGCAACTTTGCAAGGGGGAGGTTGAGGCAGGGAAGGGAAGCGGTGTAAAAAGAATCGAGACGTGCTGTGTCCGGGTACCGGCTCCCTCTGGAGGATGCTCGTGTGGAGCCACTTGGACGGCACACACGCACTAATGAGAACGGTGAAAAGAATTTCTGTTTTCTCCCGGGTGACTCACAGGTGCGGGCTGCACATTAGCGTCTTTTTGACTGACGTCACACCTGTTCCCGTTAATGGGGTGCAGGCGAGGTGAGGAGCGTGGAGTCGGGACGGTCGGGTCTCGCTCCGGCGTGGGGACAGCCGGCCGGCGAGCCACACGGGCGGGCGGAGGAGCGGGACAGGCCAGCTGCCCCCCGCTGCAGCCCTGGGCGTGCACCGCGCTCCCTGCACTCGGGCGTCCTCGGGGCGCGCCACCACGAGGCGCCTCCCAGCGGGCCCCCTCTGTCCACACGCGGCCTCCAGCTGCTGCTCCCCGCGTGAGGCCCGTGGGCTGTAAAATCAGCACTTCCTCAGAGAAAACTGGCTTAAGGAACAAAAATAAACAACCTGCAAACGGAATGCAATCGGTACCGCCTCCTCTTTTTGGTTTATTCTGGGACCATGACCTCACTTTCTGCAGGAGAAAAGCTACCTGGCTCTGCAGGGACCTCATTCTCTCTACTGTCCTCTGCATCTTAGGCATTGTCACCTCTTCTGTCCCATCTGCTCTCCAAAGAGCAGTCAAATGTTTTCAAAATCGCCCCTATTTTAACAGAAAAATATCCCTGGGCTGCGTTTCCTCTCCTCCGCCGCTTCTGACCTTCATTGCCAAACTGCATTAAACATTTATCTCTGCAGTATTCGCTCTCTCGCTCCTCTCCTCCCGAATCTCATTAACCAGTTTCAGGCTGGTCGGACGCTGGTGCTCCCCGAAACCCTCAGTTAGCGCTCTTTGGTGGCCAGACTCTGTGAATGCGGGAAATGGCTCTGGGTCTGACGCTGGGCTCTGAATCCAGCTCCTCCATCGACCAGCTGTTTGACTTCCTGCGGTTGCTTCAGTTAAATCGCCTTTTCTTCCAGGTGCAATGAATTCACGACATCCTCCGTCAGAGGGCTGTCACGATGGTTCACCGCGGAGATGTGGGCAATGAGTTTAGCTCAGCTCCTGTCTGTCACACTGGCATTTACCGCGGGCCTGCGGCGTTTGGCCTCTCCGCAGCTTTGGTGCTGCTGTCCCTTCCTTCCCAGCATTCTGTCCGCTCTTCACTGCTGATGGGATTGGTCGTTTCTGCAATGCTAATTATATCTTTTCCGGATGCTTCTGAGCAAATTGAGGAATATCATAGGAATCAAATCAGAATCGATATGCTAGCTTAATTGAAGGTCAAGTTGTATTGGAGACTTATGACTAAAATGAAACTTCCAGTACTTTCTGCAGTCTAAAAGTTTGAACCGCATGAAATCATAGTCACATTTATCAGTCATGATCACGAACTTTGCTCCTGCCGCCCTGCCCCTGACTGCCTGGGGAAGGCTGGCTGGAGGGAGCAGGAAGCTTTCCCGTGTCCTTGGCAACCCTGAGAGGCAGTGTGTCCAGGGAGTGAGTCCGGGGAGGGTGGGCCCCCTCACTTCCGCCAGCCCCACCGGACAGAGCAGTGAGGGAGTGTGAAGGGTTCTGTCCCATGAGATAAGGGAGAAACTTCGGAGGACAAAAATGACTTATTACTGGCTCCACCCCTTCAACGCTCCACCTGCCCTCTCCTCCTGCATTAGGCATCCATTTTAAGCCATCTTCTCCTCCTCTACACACCCACACACTGTCAGTATTAATATCCTCCCATGGCTTCACTTACTAGCTATATGCCCATGGCTCCCAAAGCTACTCTTTATTGCTGTGTAACAAATCACTCCAAATTATTTATTTACTCATTTAAGAAAACCGCATTTGTTATTTCCTCGTCCCTGTGGGTTAGGAGTCTGGACATGATCCTCAGCCCATGGCATGACTGGCGGATGGTGGTAGAGCCTTTAGACATGGAACCAAGTGGACATCTTAGATTATTTGGGGCTTGCCCTTAAAGGAGACAAGACTGTCTCTTTCTGATTTCTAGCTAGGAAGTGGCGGCCTTCCCTCTGCCACGTACTCCCACCATATTAAACTGTGTCGTCACCGGCCCTCAGGGTCTGGCTTTGGAGACACCAGGCTGGCTTTGACGGCCAGGACTGCGATGACTCCCGAAGCTCCTCCTGCAGGTTCCCCGGGGCCGTCAAGCTCACTGCCCCGCAGCTGTGTGAGTGCAGCACCTCCTTCCCTGCTGGCATCCACCGGGGACTCCTCTCACTTCTCAGGGGGCATCGCGGGTCCTGCACAGGTGACGCTTTCCACAGGACCTGCCATGACATAGCAGCTTAGTGCCTCAGAACACCAGGAACCCAGTTCCTTCCTCAAGGGTTCATCCCAGAGAATCGCTCTTTTGATTAACTCTGAGTTAACTAACTAGTCATTTAGTCATGGAAGTGGAAGATCACTTTACTTGAAAGTCTTAAGGAGAGACTATTACATAGATGGTGTACACACATGTACACCAGGAGGTAGAAATTGTAGCAACCAACTTAGAGTTCACCTGATGTACCGACCATCCTCCTTCCTGACAGTTACACATCTGTCTATAAAACACGCCCACTGAGAGGCTCGCCTGGCTTCTCAAAGGAAACGCAACCCACCTGGACTGTCTTTCTTCACTTCACTGGGTAGATTCAGTGGGAGTCCCCACGGCTTCGCCTACCTGCCAGTTGAGCTGAGCCCTTCTGAGGAAAGCAACTCAAGGAGTTAATGTGATCCTGAGTGAGTGACAGTCATGGCGTAAAACTGGAAGGACAGCAGCCGCTCAGTCCTGAGCACCAGGGATCAGTGCTGGAGCCGCGCACAGCCTGAGATCGGCCACATGTGGGCGACAGGAGCGAGAGGCCAGCCAGCTCCAAAGCGGGTTAGCACAAAGCCATTAAAAAGTGTTTCACGTGAGATGATGGTAAGTTAACCTACTCAAAACTACTCTTTGAGAAGTATAATCTTTCCTTTAGGACCATGCAAATTACCTTTTGGAAAATTATCATGTTCTAAAATAATAAGAATTGAAGATGCCACAACCAAGGCAGAGTAATAGAGAAAACAACTCTAAATGTCTTTAGATATTCATATTAAAAAGCACAGTAAAGAAAAATTTAACACTCTTCACCCTATTGAGAATCAGATAAAATAGCACTAAAATTTTTTCCTTGTAATGTTTCATAAATCTTTTTATTCAGATTGCTACATATGCATTATCTGTGCTGAGGCAGATTTTCTCACAAGTTTCATGCCGTGTGAAAAAAATTCTCCCTTCAATGCTTTTAAACTAGACATTCCCGGCTGAGATATAAGAGTTTTGACCTCTGTTCTCCTGCTTTGTTTTTGCAAGTCATGAAAAAAATGCTAATGTGGCAGCCTGTGCTTTGCAGACATTACCCTTCTGGAGGGCGGGCCTTCCTGCCAGGCCTGGTCTGGCTGCAGCAGGTGCACTCACAGGTGGAGCAGACTGGGGCCTGCTTCTCTGTGCCGACCCTTGGCTTTCACCTGGCAGGAGCCATAACAGTTCAGTGTCGCCCGTCCACGAACACTCACACTGTGGGGAAGAACTGGGGCTTCTGGGGCTTCTAAATGTGCAGGGTGGTCCTGGAACGGCCTCTGAGGGGAGAGGCAGGGCAAAGACAAAGCCGATGCAGCTGGCGGGCGTTGCTCACATCTTACTGTGCTGGTTCACTCCTGCTCTTGCAGTCGCAATCTGCTCTGGTTTTCTCTTGCTTTTCTTGAAGTACGGCTCCTCAGGTGCGATGCCAGCATCTATGGTTCATGTCGGAGGCTCGCCTCACTTTGGCTCCCAAGGTGGGGTTCGAAGACCTTCTGTCTATATCAGAATTTCTCAAGTTGAAATGTATTTTAAACATAGCAATGATACATTTTATGAGCAGCTGAGACTATCAGAGCACTGAAAAACTAATTCTGGAACAGTTATGAGGCCTGTATTCTACTATGCACTCTAACACTATCCAGCCATATAATCATAGCTTTGGACAAACTACAAGCTATAAACACTTTCATTTAATTAACAGCGAGGTGGGAAGTTTTAATAACTAGACTCGGTCCCATTCTATAAATTCTTTGACAAAGAAGTCAACATAGACCTAGTTAGCAAGCTTGAGTTTGGGATTGTTAGAGGGCACCAAAACCAGACCCAACTATATTTTCTTCATTATGTAGTCTGAAGTTGGTATTTTACCTATTTTTTAATGAGTAGAAATATTAGCAAAGCTGTATTACTGGAGAGCTCTTTTATGTAAATGTGTCTAATATATAATACCTTTTCTTTCACAAAAGTCTTTTCTTTATCTATTTTTCGTGGTGCTGGGAATCAAACCCACAGCCTGGCACATGCAAGGTCTCGAACACTGAGCTACGCCCCTGGGCTTCCACTAAAATCTTAACAGATATTCATCATTTGACTGTAAGGAAACCAAGAACTGAAGCAACCTTTGATCAACCACAAAAGACTCCAGGAAGAAGGCTTCCAGCAGTAGGCGGATGGACAGAGGGACTCTGACATTCACAGCATTGCGGTCAGAAGAGAAGGACAAAGACGGTTTGGTTTGAAAGTGGAGTCTTAGTGCCAGATCAAACTATTCCTGGAGGAGGTGCAGTTCTGCTGGGCTGCCTGGCTGTCCGATCTTACTGAAGGACAAAAGGCAGATCTCAAAGGGCATGTGGTATCTAAGTAATATACATTAGCTTAACATTAAATTTATGACAAAATTCTTCCGTAGCAAGTTAAAAGTCATCTATCATCACCAATATTATAATTCACAACAACTCAGTCAACAAACATGTGTCTGGCGGGTCCTGTGTGCCTGGCACTATGGTAAGTTCTACAGGTCTAGATAGAGCTGCACAACTACAAACTTCTACTCTTGCATAAGAACAGACAATAGTACCCAATAGCAGTGCTACATCTCCATAAATAGCTAATGGCCATGGAAAGGATCGATGGATTTACCTACTCTTATGTGGTCTGGGAAAAGCTACTTAAGTACTAGTGTATCTATTACGTCATCTGATAAAATGGCAACAATGCCTACTTTAAGAGTTATAGAGAGGATTAAATGAGTTAATCCAGAAAAAGAGTTCAAGGAATGTTATTCTTTATTATAAATTAGAACATAAATGTGTATGCTCATGCAATAAAAGATGAAGTCTTACAATAGAATAATAAACTACCCATCAGAGGTGAGTAGAACATAGGTTGAATACTGATGTCAAAATGAGTTTCCTGAGTGAAGAAAAACATAAACACAGAATTGAATAGGAGAGAGTCGTCAGCATGGGCTGGAATTCGTGTTTGGTTCGGCCCAGGAGGGACAGGTGGGAGGTGGCTGGGCCCACGGAAGGTGGAGCAAGACGGTGAGCTGTCAGTGACCGAAACTTCGGTATCAGATTAAAATGCCTGTGGATATTTGGGAACTCTAGCCAAAGCCAACAGAGTTATCGAAATCTACCTGCAGAATACTCAGAGAAACATTGTTCTGTAGAGATTAAGTCATTGGACAAATCATGCTCATGTTATTGAACACACAGTCATACAAGCTGAGGGACCTCATTTTTAGAACGGATGGCCTGGAAGAGGTCCAAATCACATCTTCCTCAACAATATGGAAACAAGAGGGAAATATGAGTCTCCTGATAATTTAGAAATGTATTTTTAATAATGCTAGATTGCATCCTGAATTTTCTCCAGGCATTCTCAAACATAGTCAAACATACTAAAATATAATAATGACCTCATGTAGTGTGTTTTGAGGTGATTGCATACCAAGCAAGGGGATCCGCTCTGAGGATATCAGCAGATTCAGCAAACGGGACTCGTGTCATGGATGAGGACCTGTGCAGTGACTACACTGCCCTAACACTTGCCATGAAGAGGCAAAGGGCCTCAGCAGCATGACAGCATGTGCGATGCATATATAATATAGATTATATAAGATGTAGCATTATGTTATGTATAATATACACATGTTATGGTTAAAATATGAAGCATCCCTTGAAGAGTCACATATCGAAGGCTGAATCTCCATTGCAGCAATATTCAGAGGTGGAGTTTAGAGATGTGTTTCAATCATGAGGGCACAAACTTCACTGAGGAGCAAACCCACCGATGAGTTCCTAGCTAAATGGGCTGTCAGAAGGTGAGTACTAGTTAGAAGAAGTGGGCCAACAGGGACACACCCTCAAAGGGTCTGTCCCGTCCTTAGCCTCCTTTTCTATAGCTCCAGCACGATATTAGCAGCTCTCTTCCACCACACCCTTCCACCATGATGTTCTGCCTCATTACTCACCAAGTGCCACAGCGTCAGTGACCATGCACTAAACCCCATGGAACTGTGAGCCAAAATAAGTCTTTTCTACTTTAAATTGTTTAGTTTTTCTAGGGTATTTTGTTACAGTGGCAAAAAGCTGACATGTATGTACTCAACAGCTATCACTTGCTGACTCTTTACATATTTAAGGTCCAGAATGAATTAGAAACAAACACATGTTTGGCCTGGTTGTTTTAATCCATGTTATGTGATCAAGTAGATGATGTCTTCATAAAGTATAAAAGAAATGTATAAAGACTATTAAGGCCCCTCAGTCTACCATGGCATAGAATAAGGAAAGGATTTATTAGTATAAGAGTCCCTGGAATGAGATCCTATGCAACTGGAAACTCATGCCCTTTCTTGAGAAGACAGAAATGCTAGTCATCCTTAGACAAGACAAGGAGACAAGTTGTCCAAACCTGGCCCTGGCTGCTTACCACAACCCAAGGTGAAAAAGGAAAAAGAGTTCCCTGGATCATTCATACACATCCTTCCTTCATAGCAACAATGCTTAGGCACCACTTAACCAATCCCGACTCACCCTCCTTCTCAAAGCCGTCATGTGTACCCCAAAGTCATTTCTTATTCTGGAACATGGAGAAATAACTGCAAATGTGGCCAACCCTTCCCCACAGCCCGTGCAGGAGGTTGAGGGACTCCAAATTCAGTACTGAAGGACTGGGCTGTATTGAAGACCTGCAAAAAGTCATCTGCATCTCTCCAGTATTGCCCAAGGCAGAGACTTCGGAGCTGCTGTTACAACCTCTCACAGAGCCGTTCTCAGTGTTATCAAAGAGACAACCCTCCAGGCTGAAATGAAATATTCCAGCTGTCTGTGCGCATGCTCTCTGCACCGTGGGCAGGTTCTCTTCCGCGATAATAAACCTGAGCAAGTGCCTGGGGTCTAATACGTCCCTGTGCTCTATTTGCCCTGGATGGTGCACTAACAGACAAGATGGCAGAAGTGTGTGCAGCCCGGTGAGGAACTGCTCATGAAGCAGGCAACTCCAGGGCACTGGGTGCCTCGGGTGGTGAGGGGCACCTTAAGAACATGTGGGCTCCCCATGGGCGTGATTGTGAAGCTGAAGGAGGAGCGGGCTTAACTGAGAGAAAGGAAATAATAGTGCTTACCCTGGGAGAACACAGTGGTTGAGAGTAGAGGGGAGAGGTTACTCAAACACTCCAGTCCTAGGAAGCACCTATCTATTTGCTTATAAATCTGCCTCCTGTGAGTTTGCTGACTGCCTCAGGAAACTGACCTATACAGACATCAAAAGAAGTTTCATTTGCCCTCTGGCTTCTGTTCAGTTTGGTCAATAGGCGGGAGATTTGGCAGATATCAGAGGCAAGGTGGAAAGTGAGTACAAGCTATTAGTCTCTTTCATCTTTCTGTAATTGTTCTGGGTCGATTGCCAAAAGTCCGTGGTTCTTTCCAGGTGGCATTCTCTACCTGCTCCTGTCTTTCCTGGCTCTTGTGTTAGCCTCTCTTCATCATTTCAGGGGTAACCAGGCTTGAGTTAGCTTGCCAATCCGTGGAGGTGCCCTACACCTAGCCACAACATTGTGTGTGGTCCATTTACAGTCTCCACATTTTCGTTTGAATGCACGCTCCATTCCCTGCTTGGATGCACTACAGAGCAGCATTCTATTCAGGATAGTTATGTAATGATCTTAAAACACAAAAGAGCTCAGTTTATCTGACTCTTTTTCAACCAGGAGTAGCCGTGTGACATAATTTAGGCCAATGAGATGCAGCCAAGTGTTGCAGAGGGGTGGGAGACTCCCAGGCATGCTCCTTAGAAGGGAACAATTGCACCTGGTTTCTTCTTGGTTTCTTTATTCCTTTACTTGCTTCCTTCATGCACCAATGGGTACATGTTCACCTTTTCAGCAGCAGAATGAAAGCCACATGCTAAGGATGGAGGAGCAGAACACTCAGGAGTCTGGGATCCTAAGGCATTGAAGTGACCGTGGTACCGGTGCTATACGTTCTATTTCCAGCTGACCTGTACACAGCAAAAACAAGTCCACCCTTGACTGAGTCCTGTGGTGGGTTTTTGTCGTGTGCAGCCACGGCGATCCTAAGTGATACTTAGAATTTTTCTCTGATTCTGCCTGCTCTCCACTGGCTGTTTCTGTGACTTTCCTGGGGCGCTCGGTCTGGGCTACTCTGGCTTTTGACGACAGCGCCCCGCTTTCTATTTCCAGGTTCCCGGATCTTCCTCTTTTGCAGACTACCCACCTAGGAATTAGATGGCCTCTTTTCCTCCCAGGACAGTTTCTGGTGGTACTGCTTTGTGCTCAGCCCTCTGAAACAGCCCCAAATGTCTGGACTCTAGGGATAAAGTGCTACAGAGGAAGTCAGGGGTACAGGATACTCCCTGGAGTGGAATCAGAGGAGCTGGTTTACTTCTCTGCTACTTTCTGCTTTGTGACCTGCTGCATGTTTAGTTGTCTCTCTTAGGCTCAGGTGTGATCCTTTAAATTGCCTTTATGCCACAGAGTTGTCATGAAATTAAAACCATATAGAAATGCTTTCTAGTTCTTGAGCAATGGCCCCACAGTCTGCATAACAATGCAGGGATTATAACTGAAATCTTGGAGAGAGAGCTCAAACACTGAGCAAGAGCCAGGATACCTGAACAACTATGACCAGAGAAGTCTGCCAAACTTGGGGCACTTCAGGGTTTCCCATAGCTAGACAGTGATATTACTAACACTGTCTGTCTCACGGGGCTTCTGGAGTCACTACTCCAAATAAGGCTGCTTCGCAGACACCCGATTTGGTTTATTTCTCATAGTTGAGGTCTTGGCTAGTGACATCACAAGACATGAGGGAGCCATGAATAAATTACTCAGAATTACTTCATTATTGCAGAATAAAGGGATCTGGGTGTGTCTTATGATGCATTTATTTCTTCCCGTGAAGCTGGAGAAAAGAGGCATCAACGAGGCATCAGGCAGACACTTCCTTTGTCAGAGTCTGGCTTTCTCTCCATTTCATTTGGCACTTTCTCTACCTCATCAAAGTCACAGGTAATTAACCTCCATCTCCTAAGTCACTGAGATCCTCTGCAATGTTCCCTCAAGAATTAACTTCAGAAACAAGCCTTCATCTAGCTTTTCCTGCAAATAGGCGGTGAACTCTTACAAGCTGCCCACCAGGAGAACTGGGTAGAAGAGGGCGCCTCTCTCCCTGTCTCCCTCTCCTCCTTCTCTTCTCTCCCCACCTCCCTCCTTTCCTCCCCCACACAAAGTTTACAGCCCTAGGGTCTGGTTAACGTGAGAGACGCAGGACATCTCAGTTTCACGACCCAGTCCCGGAGCTGGACATCCTGGGTTTAATCTTATCTTCTAATTTCTTATGCAGGACCTTGGACAAATCATTTCACCTTTCTTGTGCCTCAGTTTTTCTCTGAACAAACAGGACTGGTAAGGGTACTGTCCCATAAATTCGTCGTAAAGTGTAAATTTTATTATAGGCAAAATCCTGGCAGGTGGCAAGGCTGCATGGAGCGTTTGAACTTTTGTCATCAGACTAAAGCCCTCAGGGTTGCAGACTGAGGTGCCTCCACAGCCAGACAGGTGTAGAAGGTGAGGGGCTCTTTTGGAGGTTATAGCAGCTGGAGACTGCAGGCCCCACCCCCAGCCACTGCCCTGCTCCTCTTCACCATCACTGAGATGGCGAGTGCAGGGCTAGCGCTCCAGGGTATCCACTTGCTGACAAAAAGCCAACTAAAGGCAGAATTCAGCCCATAGGCTTTTAGTTTAAAATATTTGCATTCAAGAAATGCAGTACAGTAGACCTCTACAAACTCTGCACTGTAACTTCACACCTGGATTTGCATGCACTGGGCCCCTAACCTTGGAAAAAACTTGAGCCCACATGGCACCTACATCTTGAATGGAATAAACCTTTACAGGAAAGTGAGGACCTACTGTGTGCCTGCCCTCTGCTAGCACTTGACCAATGTGATCTCTACCTTCTCTCGGTGAGGGGTGAATGTGGCCATCCTGGGTCACAAGTGGGGGAATCAGGACCCAGTGTGCTTGGGTTCACATGACTACAGCTGGCAGAAGAGCTTCGCATTCAAATCTGCATGACGCCAAACTCATTCTCCTTGTTTTATTGACAAACTATAGTTGTATATATTTACGAGGTACAAAGTGATGTTATGATTTTTAATACCTTGTAGAATGATTAAATCAAGCTGATTAGCATACTTATCACCTCAAATAATTAACATTTCTGTTATTAAAACACTTGAAATTTATTCTTCTAGCAAACTTTGTTTGTTGGTTTATTTTGAGACGGACTGTTATTATGTAGTTCAGATTGGTCTTGAATTTAATTCGCAGGCCAGGTTGGCCTGGAGCTCCAGCAATCCTCCTGCCTCAGCTTCTCAAGTCCCAATGTCTGGGGTTCTAGGTGTTTGCCATCACACCGGGCTTAGCAGAATTTAAATGTTCAGTTATTAGCTAAGTTCATTATGGAATTTGCATATGATTCAGCTATCCTACTTCTAGGTAGTCACTTGAAAGATTTGAAATCAATTGGTTGAGGAGATTTTACACCTATGTTCACTGCAGTACTAGTCACAATGTCTAAATTATGCATCAACCCAAGTGTCCATCAAGGCATTATATACACAATGGAATACTAATCAGGCTTTAGACAGTGAGGCATTTTGTCATTTGCTCTAACATGGATGGAACTAAAGAGCATTAAGCTAATTGCTGTGTGATCTCACTTACATGCACAATCTAAAACAATGAAAGTCAGAGAAACAGAGTAAAGTGGTTACCAGAATAGGAGGCATTAGAAAGGAAGGAATGAGGAGTTGATGGCCAAAGTATCAAAGCCTTAGTTAGAAAGGAAAAATAAGTTTAATTTGTTATTTTTTAGACCAATATGGGCACACGGAAGCTCATATTCTTGAGCACTTTTTAAAACAAAATAATGATAATGGTAGCCACTAAAACTAGATATAAACTCCAAAGTCTGCAGGGTTGAACTCAATTATAGATTATTTCTCATTCATTGTTATAGCTTGTATCTAGATGTCCCGCAAAGCCTCATGTACATTTGGGTGGGGCTTTTGGGAGGTGGCTGGATCACAGGTGTGTAATACTGAGATTAGGGTATGTAATAACTAAATTAGTCCCCTGATTGGTTTACCATAGTTCTGGGTGTGGATAATGGGAAGGCCCACCCTGGGTGTAGGTGTCACCATCCAATAGGCTTGTAGCCTGGGTAGGATAAAAGAGAAAGGAAGGTTCGAGGCTGCCCGCTGCCTGCTCTGCCATGGACTGTTTCTCCTCTGCCTTGCCCCCTGCTAATCCACCCTGTGTTGGAGCCAGCCGACTATGGGTTTAAACTTCTACAAACTGTGAGCTAAAAATGAACCTGTCTTCTTTCAATTTTGGGTGTAGGGTATTTTGTCTCCACAACAAGAAAGTAACCAAAACACTCATATAATACCCAAAAGTCTGTCAGAGACATTTTCCATCTAGTCATACGGAGGCTTGGCCATCTTTTTTGTGTGGTTTCCCAGGAGGAGAGTGTGAGTGAGGAAAGAGCACAGTGCATATCACGAGTGAGGCATTCATGAGCAGAGCATAGTGCACATCACCACCAACCATGTGCACCCTCGAATCCAATCACAGGACCACCAGGGCGAGCGGAGAGCCTGGGAAATATAACCTAGCTCTGTCCCACAGGGAAAGGAAACAGGTTTGGTAAAAGTCTGGCAGTCCACAGAGGTTTGGCTGTCAATATTGCTACCTAAGAAGTAGTAATATATTTTAACCACCTCGATCCAGTGCATTCTTCCTTGGGAAGCCTTTCAAACTAGAAGACAGGATTTTTAGCCTGTTTTGTTTATAAGATGGTGACGAAGTCTCATAGCTATTTTGCCAAGAACATGTTTGTTCTCTTCAGTGTTAATATGTTAAAGAGGCCTTTTCTTTCCGATAGTTTATACCCTTAAAAAAGATAAGATGTGGACATTCCTTTAAATCCCACAGTCCATCATCAACGATAGTATTAAGTAGTAACTCCCACCCTCAAATTAAATTTTAGTGATCTCCATTAACTGATTCATTGGAGAAAAATGACAAATAATTTTCATGGCTCAGGAACAGCAAACAGATGAGTTCAGCAAAGAGAGGGTCTGGAATCAGCAGGGGTGAACAAAATGTGCAGCCTTTAAATTAAGGGCATTTGCTGCTCGTCTTTCTAATTGCATAATTTAGTATCACTGAGGGTCATCAGCACATTTTTTTCAGATGGGTGTTTAGGTATTTTCCTGGAGTGTCTTCTCATCGAGGCGATCAGAACCTCGGGAGTTGAAATTTTTTGCTTCAAGATATGAACCAATTTCTCCTCTCATTTGAAAAGGTGTTCCAGGGTACCTAATTTTTTCCTTCTCTTGAGAATTTTCTGTTTAATCTCTTCAAAGAAGAATAGCTCATTAGCTTCAGTTTATTGGAAAGATGTGTAGATGCATCTGGGACTTGGCTTTTCTCACACAATGTCTCTCCTTAATACAAGGAGCGTCCCCCAGGACTTTGTCTGCTCTCGGCACAGATGTCTCTGCATCAGCCCTGGGCAGAAAGGAGGGCAGAATGACTGCCTTGTGTAATCTTTACCCAGGGGCCCTGTGGGAAGAAGAAATGGAAACGCTGTGGAGACGTAGCCCTTGCTGCCAGGAACAAGACCCAAGCTACAGGGACAGCCACTCCATGGCACTTTGCTCCTTAACTTCCAAATATTCTGGCCACCACGTATGAGAGGAGAATTGCTGACAAAGGAAAAACTAATGGTGCAATTTATTTAGCAACAGGAAGTTGAGAAACTCCAAGTCCTGTGGTCTTAAGGAATTTCGTAAGAAGCTATTCACAGCACTTTTAGCCACTGGAGAGAGGGCAGAATTTCATTCAATTCCACAGAGACCTGCAGCCTCGCCGGCTCACTATGTTCTCTACCAGAACACGAGGTCACTCCTCTCCTCCTGAGCACCCCAGCTGCGGTAAGAGAAGGCTTGATGACCGTATTCCTCTGCTGCTGCACTCAGCCTGAGAACAGCCAGTCCTCCGACTCCCGGCAGTGTGGTAACACGGCCCAGAGACCAAGAACAGGTTCTTTATAACCCTCCCAGAGCAGTTATTGACACCTCACTTCAGCTATTCCTCCCAGAGACCACACCCGACTCCTTCTAGGAAGTGCTAAGCTATCGGCATTGCGTACCGCACGCCAGACACTGCTCCAAGCTTCATACGATATCACAAAGCAAAAAATCTTCTAAATAACCATTTCTCACATGAAGTCATGTATCTAGTAATTTGTTAATGCATTTGCTCCTTTAAAAGACCTCATACTCTTGACGTGCCGATGTGGCTCAAGGTGTTTGGTAACCCCCTCTTTACACTTCATCCCAGCGGTGACCTGCCAGACAAAAGCACTGCAGTTCCCTGGAGAGCCCGGAGCTTTGCTCCGGTGTGAATGGCGTGGTGAGTGTTGACGCACCATCTAAAGAGGAGAAAAGGTCTTCGGGGAGATGATCCCGCCTTCACTGGCATTAAGACACAAGCTTCTCCTCCTCCTCAAATCCTCAACGAAGCTTATCAATCTGCTGGTGGACATCTCAGTCCATTTGTTATGGCTCGTGTCTAGATATCCTCCCAAAGTTCCATGTGCTCATAGGTAGGGTTTCGGGGAGCTGGCTGGATCATGGGTGTGTGATGCTGGATTAGGGTGTGTGAATGTGGGTTAACAATGTGTGACAACTAAATTGGCTTATCATAGTTCAGCTTGTAGGTAATGGAAGCCCCACCCTGGGTGTGGGTGGCACTGCACAAAAGGTATATGGCCTGAATGCAATGAAAGGGAAAGGAAGGCTTTGCTCGGTGCTTACTGCCTGCATTTCTATGGACTGTTCCTCCTCTGCGATGCCCCTCTGCTGTGCCACCTGCCCTGGGCCCAGCTGACTATGGACGAAACCCTCTACAAACTGTGAGCCAAAATAAGCCTGTCTTCCTTTAGTGTGTGGCTGTTGGGTATTTTGTCTCAGCAGCAAGAAAAGTAAGACACCACTCTATGCATCTTCCCCTTGGAAAATTGTCTTTATTTTGTCATCTGTTTTTCTTCTTAAAAACTATATGGTTCAGGCTATTCTAGCTTTCACACCCACCACATATCAAAAGACTTCCTCATATTTCTGACTACAGTTGGTGTTATTTAGTACTCCTCTTTCTCAGCTTGTCAGAAAGATAACTGGCTTTTATTTTTATTCTCCCATTCTCTGAATTTAATTTTTTGCCTTTTTATTGTCAAATTATAAGAGTTCTTTATATATTCTACATAAAAGTCTGTTATCACACGTGTAATTTGAAAATGTTTTCTTCCATTTTCTATATTGCTTTTCCCCTTTCTTGGAGATGTTCTTTGAATGGCTATTTGCTTTTTATTTTGAGATAGAATCTCCCTAAATTGCTAAATTGCCAAAGTTGAGCTCAAACTTATAATACTCCTATTTTAGCTTCCCGGAGGACTAGGATTGCAGGTGTGCACCGTGAAGCCCAGCACAAAACTATTACCTTTGATAGTGTCCAACTTACCTATTTTTTTTTTTGTCATTTGTACTTTTCTGTCCTACTAAGAACTATTCAACTGACTTTAGATCACAATGTTTAGGTTCTATGTTTCCTTGGAAAAGTCTTATAGTTTTAGCGCAATTAAATAAATAAATTAATAAAATACAGTATGTGTATTACTTATTAAGTAAATATCGAATATATTTACATATTAAATATATAAAACAATTCAAAATATATATGACCCATTGTGAGTTATTTTTGTGTATGATATGAAGAAGGAAGCAAACTTCATTTTTTATTCTTTTTTTTTTTTTTAGTATTTTTCTCTTTTTATTAGCAATGTTTGCAAGGACATGATGACTATATTCATTGTGGGAATTGGTAAATGTACGTTACACACCTCATTTCATTTTTTCCTTTCTTCTCCATCTTCCCTTTTTTAAAATTATTTTTTTTTTGCTAGCATCAGATTCTTTTACTTATTTTATAAGTCCTTATCAAGTTAGTTATTATAAATACAGATAGACTAACAGGTCAAAATATGTATAAAACCCATAAGACAATTATACTAAATTAAGGTATACTTTTAGATACAGAGTCCATGCTGGATTACAATAACATTTTCTCTCTCTCTCTTTTTCCCTATTGTCTTTTCTTTTGCATTTTATTTATAATTTGAGTTTTTCATACAAAAGAAACCCTGTGATATTTATTTAAGCCTGTGTGTCTGATTTACTTCACTTAACATTATGATCTCAAGGTACATTCATTTTCCTGCAAATGACCCAAGTTTATCTTTCTTTATGTCAGAGTAGTACTTCACTGTGTGTAAATGCCACTTTTTTTTTTAATCTATTGATGGACATGTAGGCTGCTTCCAGGGTTTAGCTACTATAAATTGTGCTGCATAAATATGGTATGCATACATCACTGTAATATGATGTCTTAGTTACTTTTCTCTCGTTGCTGAGACAAAATACCCGAAACTCAAAGTTAGGGGAAGAAAGGTTTGTGTAGCTCACAGTTTGTAGAGGTTTCGGTCCACATTCAGCTGGGTCCAAGGCATAGTGGCACAGCAGACAGGCAGAAGGCAGCAAGGTAAGCAAGAGGGTAAGCAAGGGCTAGGCAAGCCTCTTTCTACCCCTTATATCTTATCCAGGCTGCTAGAATCAGGGTGGTGCCAAACCAATCAGTGAAGTAATTTAGTAATCACACGTCCTTAATTCCAGCATCACACACTCTAGATCCAGCCACCTCTGAAAAAGCCCCACCTATGACCACGTGAGGCTCTGTGGGGACATCTAGATACAAACCATATGATATCTTTAACTCTTTGAGGAAGATAGCTAAGAGGGGAATTGTTGGATCAAATGGAATTTCTACTTTTAGTTTTTTGAGGGATCTCCATACTGATTTCCACTGTGGCTGTATTTGCTTACACTCCCATTTCATCCCCTGTCCCCAGCCTCTTCCTTCCCAGTCCTCAGGTGATTTCTTGATAATAGCCATTCTTTCTGGAGTCAGATGGAATCTCAGTGTTGTTCTAATTTACATTTCTCCAGTGGGCGGAGATGTTGAACATTTTTTCAGATATTTATTAGTTGTTTGTATTTCATCATCTGAGAAGCGTCTATTCATTGTAATTGCCCTTTTTTTATTGTGTCTTTAGATTTGAAGGGAGTTCAACATTTTTTGAGTTCTTTATATATTCCAGATATATATATTCCTTTATCTGAAAGGTAGCTGATAAAAATGTTTTCCAATTCTGTAGGTTGTCTTTTCACTCTGTTCATGGTTTCATTTGCTGTACAGTAACTTTTTAATTTAATGGGATCCTGTTTGTTGATTCTGGGTATTATTTCTTGTGCAACTGGGGCTCTGTTCATATAATGTCTTTGCCTATGCCTATTAAGGATTTCTGTTTATTAAGGATTTCTGTTTTAATATTTAGATCCTTGATCCATTTGGATTTTAGTTTAGTGCATGGTGAGAGATACAGTCTAGGTTCAGCCTTTGGCATATGGATGGCCAGTTTTCCCAGCACCATGTATTAAAGAGGTTGTCTTTCCTCCAGTGAAATTGTTCAGTCCCTTTGTCAAGGATAGATCCACAGTCTGCTTTTTGTTTGTTTTTGTTTTTATTTTTTCTAGTACCATACTGATTTTATCACTGTAGCTTCATAGTGCAACTTGAAGATGGGGATTGTGATGCCCCTGGCCTTGCCCTCACTGCCCAGAATTGCTTTTGCTTTTCTAGGTCTCTTCTGGTTCCACATGAATTTTAGCATTGCGTGCTCCAGCTCTGTGAAGAATGCTATTGATATTTTGATTGGAATTGCTTTAAATATGTATAAAATGTTTTGGAAGTATGGTCATTTTGAATATAATGGTTCTGCACGTCCAAGGAGAGGGATGTCTTTCCATTTTCTGATAGCCTCTTCAATCTCCTTTATCAGAGTACTGTAGTTTTCATTGGAGAGGTTTTTCATTTCCTTGGTAAAGTTAATTCCTAAGGATTTATTTTTCTCAATACTATTGTGAAAGGTATTGTTTCCCTAATTTCTTTCTCAGTGAGTTTATTTATTTATTTATTTATTTTGTGTGTGCTGGGGATCGAACTCAGGACCTTGTGCTTGGTAGGCAAGCACTCTAACCACTGAGCTAAATCCCCAGCCCTTTCAGTGAGTTATTAATAGTGCACCGAAATGCTGTTGATTTTTGAGTGCTGATGTTGTATTCTGCTTTGCAACGAAATTTAGTTATTAATTCTGGAGTCTTTTGGTGGAGCTTTTGGGGTCTTCAGTGTAGCTGATCATGTCATCTGCGAATGATGACAATTTAATTTCTTCCTTTTCTATCCACCCATATTCATTCTTTTTGTATGGGTATGGCTATGGCTACCTATTCTAACATAATTTATTCAAAATAGTTATTCTTAATACCATTAGATTGTATTGGCGCCTTTATTGAAAATCAAATGACTGTCAAATCACTGTTTTCATCGCTGCAGCTCTGTAGTGTAACTTGAAGTGTGGACCAAGACCCTCCGCCTTGCTGTTGCTTCAGAACAGCTTTTGTTATTTACTTCTGAACTCCCAGTTTTATACCTTGTTCTGTACATCCCTCCTGGTACTACACTGCCCTGATTGCTGCAAGTGTGAAGGGAATTTTGAAATTTGGAATAATTTTAGTTTGTTTGAATTACTATAACAACATGCCACAGACTGGGTGGTTTATACATAACAAACATTTGTTTTTCACATTCTGGAGGTGTGAAAGTACATGGTACCATCAGATTCGGTGTTCATTAGGGCTGCATTTTGTAAACATGGCTTTCTTTTCACTATAACTCCTCATGCTAGGAGGAGCAGGGAAATCTCGGGGTCTCAGGTGCAAGCGCACTCATTCCATTATGAGGGTGTTGCCCAGCAACCTAAACACCTTTTGAAGTTCCTGTTACTTAATACCACAACCTCTGTGTTAGGGTTTCCATAGATGAACTTGAGAGTGGGGCATAAGTATTCATTTCACTGAGGAAAATATCAGTCCTTCAACTTTGTTCTTCCTTTTCAAGATTATTTTAGCTTCGAATTGCCATATAAATATTAGTATGACTCTGTCTTCAACAAGTGGGTCTAGGACTACTGGACATCTACTTGTAAAAATAATGGAAATTGTCTCCTACCCTACATAATATACAAAAACTAACCCAAAATGGATCAACAACCTAAACATAAATGTTAAAACTAAAAGTATTAGAAGAAATCATGACTGTTCCTGGTATTGCACCCGGAAATGATTTCTTAGAGATGACACCAAAAGCAGAAAAGAAAGATAAATTGGACTTAATTAAAATTGAAAATTTCTGTACAGAAAAAGGCATTATCAAGAGTCTCACAGAATGGAACCAAATGTTTGCAAAGTATTTATTTAACAAGGTCCTACTAACTGTTGTGTATAAAGAGCCCTTGAAATACAACAATGAATCCGAATTTTAAAATAAGCAATATACCTGAATGTCTAGAAAAGTCACACACATGGCCAATAGCACATGAAAGAATAGGTCAATATTATTATCTCAATATTATTAGTCATTAGGGAAATATAGTTAAAATCACCCACCGTGATATACCACTTCATGCCTACTAGGACAGTGATAATATGAAGGAACAAGGTATTTGTTAGAAAGAGAAAACAGCAAGGGTGGCAAGACTGCAGAGAAATGGGAAGACTCACACATTGCTTGTAGGGAAGTAAAATGCTGTTGCTTTGGAAAACAGTTTACTGACTCTTCACAGCTTCAACACAGAAATATACCATATGGCCTAGTAATTTCACTCTTTTGTATAGACCCCAAAGAATCAAAAACAGGTAATTAAGCAAATATTCAATAGGAATATTCACAGTAGACTAATTCACAATAGCCCAAACGTGCAAACAACCTAAGCGTCCATCAACAGATGAATGGATAAATAAAATGTGGTATACACATGCAGTGGAATATTATTCAGTCATTAAAGAAATGAAGTTCCAAACCAAGGATATTTGATCTCACTTTTATTCAACATGGTACTGGAGGCCAGAGAATGCAGGCAGAGAAGTAAAAACCATCCAAATAAAAAAAGAGGCTCAGATTATCTCTGTTTGCAGACAACATGATCGTAAATGTAGAAGACCCTTAAGATTTCACTACAAATGTTAAAATTGATAGGAAATAAAGGCCCAGGATACAAAATCAACATACATTGTTGATATACCAACAATGAACTGGTCAAAAAGGAACAAAAATGTAATCTGATTCACAATAGCTACAAAAATACTTAGGAGGCAAAGAATTTTTTCCCACTCTGTGAGTTGTCTCTTCACTCTGTTGGTGGTTTCTCTTGCTGTGCAAAATCTTTTAAATAAGATTAGATCCCGATTGTTGATTCTTTGCGATAATTCCTGGAAAATTTGGGATTTGTTCATAAAGTCTTTGCCTACATCTATGTCTTTAAGAGTTCTATCTATTCTATCTTCCAGCAGATTTAGTGTTTCTGTTTGAATATTTAGATCTTTGATCCACTTCAATTTTAGCTTAGCACATGGGGAAAGATATGGGTGTAGTTTTCATCTTTGGCATGTGGAGAGCCAGTTTTTCCAGCACCATTAAAGAGACTGTCTTTCTTCCGGTGGGATTGTTTGGTCCCTTTATCAAAGATAAGGTGAGTGAGAGTGTTTGGACATGTTTTTGCATCTTCTGATCTGTTCCATTGGTCCTGGAGTCTGTGTTGTTTTTTTTTGTGTGTGTGTGTGTGTGTGTGTGTGTGTGTGTGTGTGTGTGTGTTTCCCCCAGTACCATGCTGTTTTCATTACAGTAGCTTTGTAATATAATTTCAGGTCAGGGATTGTGATGGCCCCTGCTTTGCTTTTGTTGCCCAGAATTGCTTTTGTTATTCTAGGTTTCTTTTGGTTCCAAATGAATTTTAGGATTGCTTTCTCTGATTTTGTGAAGTATGATATTGGTATTTTAATTGGAGTTGTATTAAATCTGGATAACAGTTTTGGGAGTATGGCTATTTTCACTATACTGGTTCTTCCTACCCAAGAACAAGGGCTATCTTTCCATTTTCTGATATCTTCTTCAATCTCCTTTTTTAAAGTACTGTAGTTTTTGATGTATAGATCTTTTATTTCCTCTGTTAGATTGATTCCTAGGTACTTCATTTTTTTGGAAGGTGTTGTTTCCCTAATTTCTTTCTCAGTGAGTCTGTTATTTGTGTAAAGGAATGCTATTGATTTCTGAGTGTTGACTTTGTACCCAGCTGCACTGCTGAATTTGGTTATTAAATATAGAAGTCTTTTGGTGGAGTTTTGGGGGTCTTCTATATAGGGTATCATGTCATGTGCAAATAGTGATAATTTAACTTCTTTTTTCCTATCCTTGTTCCTTTTATGTCTTCTCTTGTCTAATTGAAGGAAGGGGGGGGCGAATGGGGAAAAAAAGAAGCAAGACGATAGATCATGTACAGGTACAAATCCCTTATGATGAATGTTTTCACATGTACATCTAAAATGTGCCATTAAAATAAAATTTAAAAAAAATTTTTTTAAAATACCCAAAAACATATAGTACATAAAATGTGCCAAGAACAACAACAACAACAACAAAAATACTTAAGAATAAATGTAACCAAGGAAGTGAAAGATTATTGAAATGAAATGTAATGAAAATTATAAAACACTGATGAAAAATACAGATGACACAAAAAATGGTCAGGTATATCACACTCACATATCAGAAAAATTGATAGTGTTTACACGCTCATACAGCCCAAAGTGACCTTTAGATTCAATGCATTCCCATTAAAACGCCAGTGTTGTTCTTCACGCCAGTGAAAAGTTGTAAAATTCATATGGAACAGCAAGAAGAAGCAGAAGAGAAGAAGAAGAAGGAGGGGGAGGAGGAGGAGAAGAAGAATGAGAAGAGGAAGGAGAAGAAGAGGAAGAAAAAAAGAGGAAGAGGAAGAAGAAGGAAGAAGAAGAAGAAGAAGAAAGAAGAAGAAGAAGAGGAAGAAGAAGAAGAAGAAGAAGAAGAAGAAGAAGAAGAAGAAGAAGAAGAAGAAGAAGAAGAAGAAGAAGAAGAAGAAGAATAAGAAGAAGAAGAAGAAGAAGAAGAAGAAGAAGAAGAAGAAGAAGAAGAAGAAGAAGACAGAATAGCCAAAGCAATTCTGAACCAAAAGAAAAAAGGTAGAAGTAGCACAAAACCTGACTTCAAAGCACCTTACAAATCTCCAGTAAACAAAATAGTGCACTACTGACATAAAAATAGACACAGAGAGCAATGGGGTAGAATAAAAATTCCAGAAATTAACCCATGTGTTTATAGTCAGTGGGTTTCCAACAAAGCTTCTATGAACATATGTTGAGGAAAGGAGAATCTTTTCAATAAATGATTTAGGGAAACTCGTTATCCCATGCAGAATAAGGGAAGTAGACTCCCATCTCTCACAATATGCAAAACTTCACTCAAAGTAGGTCAAGGACCTAAATATAAGATTTGAATCTATGCAACTACTAGAAAAAAACATAAGGAAAATACTTCAGGACTTTGATATAGGCAAAGATTTTTAATATGACCCCAGAAGCAAAGGCAACAAGAGCAAAATTAGAGGAAGAAAATATCAAGCTAAGAATCTTCTACACAGCAAAAACAAAAGGCACATACTGAAGAGACAATCTACAGAATGGAATAAAATATTTACAAACTATACATTTTATGGGAAATTAATATCTATAATGTGTAAAGAACATAAAAACACAAGAAAAACAAAAACAATCCAATTTAAAAGCAGGCAAAACCCATGAATAGACACTTCTTAAAAAGAAGAGCTATGGACAGTTAACAAATTCACGAAAATGTCAACATTACTACTCACCAAGGAAAGGTAAATGAAAGCCACGAAGAGGCGTCGCCTTACCCCAGTTAGAATGGCTGTAACCTGAAAGACAAAGAATAGCAAACACTACTGAATAAGTGGAGAAAGGAAAACTCATACAGTCGGTGTAAATATAAATTAGTACAGTCATTACGGAAAACAGTATGGAGGTTTCTCAAGAAACTGAAAACAAAACTACTATATGATATGTTGATACCACACCTGGATGTACATCCAAAAAATTGAAATCACTATATTAAAGTGATACTTACATGTCCCTGCTTATTGCAGCACTATTCAAAATAATGGATTAATAAAAGTGGTGTATGTACACAATGAAGTAGTATCCAACCACAAAAAGGGTAAAATCATGTCTTTTGCAGCAACTTGGATGGAACTAGAGAGACAGGTCAAGTGAAATAAGCCAGACACAGAAAGACAAATGCCACATGTTCTCGCTCACTTGTAGAAGTTACAGATGCCGATCATGTGGAAGTCAAGAATAGAACAATGGACGTGGAAGATAGGCAGGGTAAGAGTCGGGGAGGATCCAGACTGGTTGGATGGCTGGTATCAAAATACAGTTCAATGGGGCAATTAGTTCTACTGTTTGCAACACGGTAGACGACTGCAGTCTGCAACAATTTATATAATATATACTACAAGATGATTAGAGGAGAAGAGTTTGAAGGTTTCCAGCACATAGAAGTGACAACATTCAAAGAGACAGAAACACGCATTATTCTGTTTGATTATTACACACGTATACATGCATTATTGTAGTAGTGTATGTCTCCAGCACTTTGCTTGTTGCTGAGACACAGCACCTGACACTCACAACTTAAAGAAGAGAGAGGTTTACTTTGGCTTACAGTTTCAGAAGTCACCGTCCTTGCTCGGTGGCTGGTGCCAAGCAAGAATGGTACAATGGGAGGGCCCAGGCAGAGGGACGCTGCTCACATCACAGCAGCCAGAGAGCAGAGCGCAAAGGGAAAAGCTGAGTAGGGAGACATCCTTCCAAGTCAAGCCCCCACGACCCACCTCCCCTGGGCAGGTCCTGTCCCTCAACAGCAAAGCAGTTATCACTCCCCCATGGTGCAGTCTTCTTCAAAAAGCCCTGTGAACACATGAGGCACTTGGGGCACATCTACATGTAAGCCATAACAGTGTGCCCCATAAATAAATACAAGGTTATATATCAGTTAAGAAAAAGGGATGCAGTTCTGATATCTGCTACGTGAATCAAGTTTTAAGATATAATTCTAAGTAAAATAAGCCAGATACAAAAATCCATATATTGTATGATTCCAGTCATAGCAATTAGCTAGCTTAGACAAATCCACAGAACAGAATGCAAAAGAATAGTGGCTGGGTGCTGGGGAGAAGGAGGACTTGGTGTGGACTCTTCTCTGGGGTGAGGAAATGCTTTTCGTCTAGATACAGATGGCTGCAGAACACTGTGAGTGCATTAAATATTGTTCAGTTTAAAGTGGTAAGTTTTACATCACATGAGCTGCATTTCAACTCTAAAGATAGGGTCTGGGTAGGCTCACAGTTCCGGGGGACCAGAGCCTTCAGGGCCGACACTGCGTGCTCTCTGCTAGTGCCCTCACCTCACCCCCAGCCCACCAGCCATCCCCATGGGGGACACATCACTTCCTCCCTTCCCCAGCCCAGTCTAGACGTGGTGGCATGTGGCATCCAGGGGCCAGGCCATTCCACAGTTCCACTGACGGCCAGTGAAGTACATGCTGATAAGTAGCCAAAAATAACCAGGGTAGGCAGAATGTTTCTAAATAGAAATGTGATACACATGCAAGTGGGCATGAAGCAGAATATGGCAGAGCCTGAGAAAGACAGCAGATGGGTGGTTTAGTCACAGCTGGTGTCGCTGGGGGTGGGGGCCTTGCCGATTACCGTAGAGCTCCAGGGCGACCAAGATTTATTTGGGAAGAATGTTTCAAGGGCATGAAGAATGTAAATAGTCATTTCTCACCTACAGCTCAATAAAGGGATTATGACAAGATTTGGGGTGATGGCGTGCGAGCCAAAAGCTGATAACACGCGCAGCCTTCAGGTTAGGTTACGTGCAAGCCGGGGAATTCAGGGAGACAGAGTTGAATGTACCACTAAGCAATGACAGATAACACTCGAGAAGCTGAAACAACTGAGAGAGAAGTTTACACTGATAGAGCAATTACTGCAGTTTTTCCTAAACCTAATGAAGTGGAGAACTTCATTTAGTTGCTTTCCTGCAGTCTTCATCTTTCCACACTCACCTTTTTCTGGAGGCTTTTGGGGGGCTGATCGTCGGTCATCTTGCTTAGACTATTAGCACCTCCCTGGATCTTGTGATTCACTTACAGTCACATCTGCCTGATACCGTTTGTGTGCTGTTATTTGTACAATGGTTAACACCACATTCTAGGGTTATCGGTTGCTTCATTCTGGAATTTGTCCTGAGTATCTGAGGCTGCTCTCTATAAAGGTGCCTATTTTGTTTTCAATTTAAACTGAACAAACACATAATATTTACTTTATGCCCAGCACTGGGCTAAATGCTTTGAATTATAAAGTCTTATTAACGCACGAATAATACAAGTACTTCAGCTATCTTCACCTCCCACCAACATTGGAGGCTTTCAAAAGGAATTAGCATGATGGATATTAAATACGGGTTCTCATAGATGAAATTAGTGGTATGCAAAATGTGTGCTATGATGGGAGTATTGTAGAAAGAAATTTCACTTTTGCTTAAGTATTTGATCAGCTTTGTGACCTTCTTTCCAGAGGTTTGATCTCTGGCCCAGCTATTACCCAGCGTAGCACCCAGCTATAGTTCAAAGCTTCTGTTACATAATAACTAAAGATAAAAAAATACTGTCTTTCAAATTCTGTTCTTTTGGCCTTAGAAGAGATTTTTAATGCAGTGTCAACTGGAATAACCTTTAAGGGAAGAAGTCTGGAATTCTTCATATCTAGAGTACAGGATTGTTACATGCTAAGTTGCTAACAAATGTTCATCTAGTAGTTGTTTCAGTTTGGAGAAGAATTAAGTCTGACTTCTGATTTCTATAAACTCATAACAAGAGTACAGACCTGTACCTCATCCTCACCCATCTCAAACCTTTTCATGGCTGCCATTACCCACCGGAAAAAAGCTGATGACTTGCATGTGACCAGCGAGCTGGTCTACGACTGCACAATTCCCAGCCTCCCGCGAGAGTGGTCCTCACACCGCCTTGGCTGCATTCTCTCAGGCGGCTCAGGGCACTTGGCCTCTCAAGACGCTGGCCTTGTGGCCTTGCACGCACGGTAAATGACCCCTCCTCCCTCTGGATGTGCGAGTTCTGATTCATGGACGGTTTTGCTCCTTCTCTGCTATCACGGCAGAGGGAGGGCTGAAATCTTGCTGCTTTCTGGGATTCAGAGCAGCCATCGCTCCTCCTTTGAGAGCATTTATCCTGCCGTGGTAGGAGGGACCCCCGTGAATTCTGCATCTTGTCCTGCATGTGGCAGCCGGCCCCTGAGACGGGCCTGCAGTGCCGTCTCCTGGTAGCCACGCCCTGATCACGTCTTCCACGCCGTATGGAGGGTATTCTGTGAATCGTCAGAACGCAACAGAAATGACAGTGCGTCCTTTCCAAGGTCAAGTAATAAAAGACACAGTCCCTTCCAGTTGCTTTCTCTCACTTTTTTCCACATCTTTTCTTCTGGTGCACATTGGTTTTACAGATGAATGAGTTTAATTTTGGCAAACTGGTACATGCACATAATATACTGGGATCATTTGTGCCCTCTCTGTGCCCTGCCTTCTCCACCAGCCTCTCTGCCTTCCTTCTTTGGCTTGGCCATGCAACCATCCAGAGGAAAGTAAATCCCCACAGCCAAGCGCAAGATGGTCTTGACTCCAGGGAGGGGATTGTGAGGTCACATAAAAATGGCATCTTCTTGTCCTGGTATTGGGGGACCATTTGGCATCAAACATTTACCTAGACAGAGCTAGAATTCCTGAGTCTGAATGCCGTCCTCACAATCTTTTCCCTTCTCCAGGAGGAGAGGAGGCTGTTACCACTGTTTGGGTGGTAGTGACTTAGCAAATGCACGGATTCCCCAAATCTCCAGTGATAGCATTGGCCGCAGGAGCCAAAAACACCTTCAGGGATCCGGGATGGTCAGAGTGGTCCTTTGAGGGTCTTGGGATCAGGGACAGGTACCAATATGGACTGGGAGGAGGACCAGCCACTACAGGTTCCTGCTCCGGTTCTGGTCACCCACTGCGTGACTTTGGGACTCATACACTGTTTTAGATTTAGCGGATGTAAAATAGATATAATAAGTAATGTTCCACATGCCTCATAGAGTTTCTGAGAGAATGAAATGAGTTAAAATATGGGAAAATGTTTGGTAAACTGAAGCACTACGTAACTCTGAAACATTTTTATTACTCACCCACAACAATTCAAAAACCAAATGTAAATTTACAAATTACAAAGTTATTATGTGCTGAAAAGATTGTTTCAAATCTAATTAAATTAGAAAAATGGTTCATTTGTCAATTTGTATGCTAAGTATCCAAATCGGGATGCTATGGAACGTAACTAATGAACAGGAATAGATGAAAATAATAGGTTTGTTCTGTAGCAAATGCGGCTACCTATATATTAGCCAAGTCTTAATAATCATCTTATTCAGAATTCGTTTTTCAAGAGACGGGAAGTTAGTGCCTTTATTAACACCTGGCTTGCTTAAGTTCCTTATAAATGGTGTTAACGTGTGTATGAATTTTTTATTTGCATTGCAATTTACAGTTTTCACAATGTTTTTGACAAATTTTCTCATTCAGGTATCATAAAATACTTTGAGGCTAACTAGAACACTATTAGCTCCATTGTGTGGATAAGTGGAAAGTAGGTATGTCACTCCAAGGTCACACAGCTATTACGTTCCAGGGTTCAGCAGGAACTAACTTGCAGGGTTTCGCACGTCAAGTTCCAAATACTTTCTGCTATTTGCAGGCACTGTGAACTGTACGGATGAGCAATCTCGATTTTTCAGCCTCTCTTTCTACCTCCGGCTTCCCAAGCATACAAGCCATCATCTTCTCTCTCAGCAAGTCAACTTAGATCATCGCTTCATTTTGTTCCAGGCACAGATCTGCCAAGTTCTCTCTGCCCAGCCTGAGCTGGGAAACCTTCGTAAATCACATCGCTCCCTGTTTTCCCACGTAAGAAGGGTAACATTCTAGGACGCCTGATGTTTGTATATTCTACCATTCTACAGAGTAATGTGTGGAGAAACAGTTTAGTCCAGCTGCTCCTGGCTTGTCCTAGAGATAAAATAGGACATAGCAAAAATTATTCTGTGCATCCGAAATGAGACCACAAGGGCAGCAAGGACAGCTCCAACTCCTGGCATCGATCTGCCTATGGGACTCATAATCGAAGAGAAGATGAATTTCCCTTTTCATCCTTTCTTTCTTTGTTTATTTATTTTTTTAGAGATTTGGCTTATTTTCAGTACATGTTTTTCTCACAGCCTCCTCTTCTTCCCCTTACCTTCCAGAAGAAGAGATTTGCAATTCCCGAAGGGGTGGGGTTCAAACCCACTGCTCAGACCTTGGTCTCAGGCCGGTTGCATCCCTCAGCAGGGCTGGAGGGCTGAGCCCTGTAAACCTGCCCTAAGCTTGGCTTCATCGATGCTGCAGTGTCTCCATCTCTCTGCTTGTGAGTGTAATCAGGAAATAACTCTCTTTCCACCCCCTACTTCTTTTTACTGCTCTTTAAAATAGGAAAGAAATATAGCATCAGTGCTTTTCTTTACTCCCCACAATAGAGATCAGCCCATGGGTGGCGCTGCAGATTTCTTTAGGGAAAAGATGGCTGATGGAGGAAGGTGTTCTGAAACCATCTATTTCAGGCAAACAGTTTTTCATTTGATCAAGGATGGGGAGCGATGGACATAAGGGAATATGTTTTTAATGAGAACTTTTTAAAAACAAATACAATAACTTGAGAATCAGGCTTCTGAAAGAGTGAGTGTTCTATGCATCACTGAAGGGGTTTGGGAGGCACCACACAAACACATACACCTCTGTGCATAGACCGGCAGCTCAAACTCTTAACATTCAGAGCTTAACATCCAAGATCTGAATACAAAACTAGGTCATTCATATGTACTACCGCTGGGAATGTACATTAGTATGGCTATTGTTGAAAAATGCATGGAGGCTCTCAAAAAGCAAAAATAGAACCACCATATGATCCACGTACCCCACCACTGGTGTATACCCAAAAGAAATGAAATCACTATGTTGAAGAGACATCTACATTCCTACGTTTACTGCAGCATATTCAAAATAGTGAAGTAGCTGGGGATTTAGCTCAGTGGTTAGAGTGCTTGCCTAGCAAGCACAAGGCCCTGAGTTCAGTCCCCGGCAACACACACACACACACACACACACACACACACACACACACACACACAATACAGTGAAGGAATAGAAACAATCTCAGAGTCCATCAACTGAGAAGTGAATAAAGAAAATGTGATGTACTAATGAACTACTAGTCATTGTGTCGTTTGGGGCAACATAGCTAAATGTAGAAGATTCTGTGATAAATGAAATAAACTAGACACAGAAAGAAAAAAACTATGTTCTCAGTCAGATTCAGAAGCTAAAATGGTTGATCCTACATGTACATAGTATCACAGTGGTCACCAGAGGCTGCAACGATGTCTGCGAGGATTGGGAGACGTTGGTGAATTGGTCTACGATTACAGCTGGGTGGGAAGAATACTGTCTAAGGCTCTGAAACGCATTAGGAGGACTAGAGCGCATAATGTATTTTATATTTCAAGATAGCTAGAAGGGAGGTCTTTGAATGTTTCCAACAAAGAGAAATGATAAACATTTGAGGTGATTAATATGCTAATTATACTGATTTGATTATTATATATACATATTGCAAAATATCATACAGTATGCTATAAATATGTATGCTTATGACTCAGTTGAGAACAAAAAATAGTGTTTAAAAAGGAATCTCTGAGACAGCAGTCATTTATATATCAGTTGTTTGGAGCAACTTTTCAGAGAAACAGTTCCACACACGGGGGTGGCCGGCTCCAACGTGTCACCGAGGTGCATCGGATTGCACGTGTTCCTAAACATACTGTTCTTAAGAAAGTTGGCAGATTACAATGCCCTAAAGGAAACTGCCTTCAGCCTTCTAAATCAAAAAGGTCTCGCTTCTCCAAGTAAAGATCAAATACATATAAACTGCAGAGTTGAAATAAAATAGTAAATATAGAAAAAGCCATAATCATAAAAATTTTAAATATGAGTAGTGCTTGACAAGTTTTATATTCAAATTCAGTACATTTCAATAAATGCTTGCTGACCATATTTTTATTTGGGTTCAAGCTGTCCTCCTTCTGCACAATTCCCAATTTAGACTTCAACTGCAAGTCAGCCTGGCTCCAGTTAGATACCAGAGATTGGTATCAGACGGCAGCTTAATACAGAAGTGGATGTTGTGTCAGTGGTGCATGGCTTAGCTCTTTTCTGTGGTTATGACAAAATGCCACAGACTGGACAATTTACACACCGTAAAGGTTTATCAGGCTCTCGGTTCTGCAGGGTGCACAGTCTAAGAGCAGGACACCCGTGTCTGCTGCTGGGCCTGCTGTGCTGCGGGATCCCCTGAGGAAGGGGGACAGGCACACTTGGTGGCCTGCTCTTGGCAATAATGGCATTAACCCATTCAAGAAGACTCTGCCTCCAGCTCGCATCGGGCCTGCCTTCCCACACTGTTACAATGGAGGTAAAGTTTCGCAGGAGTCCAGAGCAGGCAGAAGTCAAAGTGCGGCGGTGCTGACAGACGTACTGGGTCTCCTCAGAACTGTCCCAGCCTTACATTTGAGGCCCGCAGTGATCCCTCCACATTTGGCTCTTGGGAGCAGGAAGACGCTTTGCTAAGTGGCTCCGCTTCCCCCTGGGTTGAGACTGTGGTGCATTTGCTCACAGGAACTCACAAGTCACCGGACGTTTAATCTGGCTCTTCTGACCCCGATGTAGTGCCTCTGCACCTCCTTCCAAGAGGAGGTCCGTGTCCAGGGTATATCCCTCATCTGCACAGCCCCCAGCAGATGCCTGACTGTTCTGTTTCAAAGCTGCTGACCCCATACAGGTTTCAAGGGAACTCACAGACATATCCAAATTCCTGCCTGTAGCCTGAGGAAGATTTTCTAATTCCAGCTCACTCACGGATAATTAACTCATTGATGGCCCAAGAAATGATCAATCCAGCACCATCCAATTTTAGTACTTTCTGAAGATGATTTATGGGCTCCCCCGCCAGTCCCAGAGCATTTAAAATACTCTTCATTTGGAGCGAACCAACATAATTTTAATCCCAGGAATGAAGGCAACATCCTCAAGGGAAACCAGCTTCTGACTCTCCAGCAAGGAGCTGGTGAGAAACACAACTAGGTGAGCAAGCCACACTGCTGCCAGGCTCAGGTCCCCTTCTGCTGAGCTCAAAACATCACAGCTGGACTTGTCTGGGCCTGTGTTGGCCAGGTTTCCAGGATTATAAGAACCTAAGATAATCGATTTATAAAGAGAAAGGGTTTATTTTATCTCATAGGTTTAGAGGCTTTGTCCGTTATAGGCCCTATTGTTTGGGGCCTGCGGAGGCAGCATAACATGGCAGAGGGGAGGTGTGTGGTGGAGTGAAACTACTCACTTTATGGCCAAGAGGCAAGAGGGAGAAACGAGTGAAGGGCTGGGGCTCCAACATCCCCTTCTGGGACGTGCCCCAGGGAGCTAAGCACACCCCGCCCTGAGAGGCTCCAGCAGATCCCCAGGGCGCCACCTGGGGACAGAGCCAGCAGCCTGCAGGCCTTCAGGGCACGTTCAAGACCCAAAGCGAAGCAGAGCCCAAGTTCCAAACCAGCCAGATTCGTGACAGTAGGTAAGCGTCTGTTTCTTCCTCTATACGTGGAAACACCCTCACAATCCTATAGCAGTAAGTGAAAATAAGTGTGACTATGCTTTAAAAAGCGAGAGCTGGAAGGTGAAAGCGAAACAATATAAGCATTATTTATGCTTAAATCTAGTTCCACATCGCAGCCTCAATGAAATCGCAGCTACGTTCCTCTTCCTACATCACTTTATGTGTGTGTCTGTGTGTCTAAACACAGACACAAATATTTTCATAAAGGAAGATGGCTGGGACTCTGATTGTAAATGTGCTTTTAACTCTTTTCCTCCCGGTGCAGAGGACTGTATGTCTTAAACCTCTCCAGTGAGCTATGTTTTGCTTTAAAAAGCCAGTTCTCCAAACGTAAGACCCGGGCTGAGTCACCCATCCCGAGCTCAGAGAAGGGAGATGAAAGCTGAAGAGGGAGGCCTTTCCCGCACAGATCGCTGAGCAAAGAGGGAGGACTTTATCCAGGGCCAGTGGGCCGACTACCACCATCTGCCTGTTCTGCAGGTAACCTTTGCTTGGTGCATGGCCTGCTCTTCAGAGGGTATTCTGGATCGCTGCTTTTGCAAGACAATGGAAGCACAAAGCGCAGTGGAAAACACTTTGGGCTTGAAAACCGAACGTTCTACTGTCTGGGCCTTCAGAGAGGGTTTTTGGAGCCCTGCTCAGTTCTAACATCTGTAATCATGCCACATTTCCCACACCATCCTGCACACTGCCTCATTCTAACAGCACGGCACCCTACGAAGTGGTCACAGTTTATGATTGTTCTGGGGAAAGAAGCTCAGAGGGGTAAAGTGACTCCCCAGCCCTCGGCCCCTGGAAGGAGCGCAGACGGGCTGGTGTTCCGGCTCTCCGTGTCCATCTCCTTCTGCGCGCTCCACCACACCCTCCCCTGGGCAGGAGCCTTCCTACCCCTGCCAGCCTGCGGACAGTCTACGTCCAAGCTCTGAGGCCAGCCCAGCCTCCCACTGGGCTCCAGTGTCTGGCCACCTGCTGAGGGACTCCAGGGAGTCACTTGGTTCTTTTAGGTCTGAATGTCCCATTTGTAATATAAATGGGTAAGTTACAAAAACACTAAATCATTGACAGCTTGAACTTCTCACAGAGTAGTCCAGTTATCTCCCGATGCGGCACGGCCACAATGTCCGCGTGCCCAGGGGGCCAGGCGACACTCCGCAGTGGCGGGTGAGAGCAGGCGGCTGCAGCGCTGACCTGGACCTGCCTTCCTTGCCCTGGCACTGTCCCCTCCACATTTTCCTGGGTCCCCTTGTGCCGCAGCTCTGTGCTTCTGGCACCAAAGTCTTCCTAGAAAACCTGCACAGGGTCTGGTGCGGGGGTTAGTGTCTCTACAAAGAGGGGCAGAGAGAACAGCCACTTGTTTTGTTAGCGGAGTCTTTCCTCCTTTCTCCCCTTTAATGGAATGTGCTATTTTTAAGTCCCCGCCAGCCTGCAAGTGTATGTGCGGCAATTGTCCTGAACACATTTGAATAATGTCTCTGCGTCCCTCTGTAATGTGGTGCAGAACAGCGACTTTGTACTTTGCATTTTTATTGTGATGAAGATATTTTATGACGGTATTTGAATTTTCACAAAAATTTCCTGAAAACAAAGCATTTCTAGACCACTTATACAAAAGGAAGGTGACCCAGATCCAGCTCGGCTTTGGAAATCTGGGTCACGGTGGGTCTGGGCTCCACAGCTGTAAGCGGCCCGGGGCAGTATGTGGAAATTAGTGACCATCACTTGTGAACACTCCAGGTGCACAGCCTCCTCCTGACCGTGAGCAGCATCAGAGCCACGCTGGGGTGAGACTGGCAACTCCAAAGTCTGTTCCAGCGCCCTTTCCTTTTCATTCTCACTGTGTCCTTTCCCTACTTGCCTTGCATCTCTCTCTCTGCGTGTGCATGTGTGTGTGTGTGTGTGTGTGTGTGTGTGTGAGAAGTTTCAGCTAATAGAGAGATTTTAGTACGGGAGATGGTAAGAAAGATAGTGGGGGAGCTGAAAATTCAGAAGGAATTGTGACGCTCACTTGAGACTGATTTAACGATTGCAAGAGACTGTTCTGCCCCCAGTAGGGCTGGAGAAATCCAGGAAAGAGACAATGTCAGGAGGGCTCAGGCATCAAAGCTTCCCAGTGGAATCCAGGCCTGTGCGGGAGCTCCTGGAGGAGCTGGGCTATGGCAAGGGATGGCATGAGGAGACAGAGGGAGACAGTCTGGGACACTTCCAAAGCCAGGGGCTGGGCGAGGAAACTCCCTGGTGTCTCCCTTCCTCTTACCCTACCAATGGCTCCGATTGTCTAGGCTCAACAAATTAGCAAGAGTCTGGAAAACTTAGTTTTTGTGGGTCAGAGTCTTAGAGTATAAGCTAGAGTAGAGTAGGGTGGAGAATATACTCAAGATGATAGGCAAAAAATGCTGCTTTAGCAGCAGTGAATTCTGTCAAACTTCATTCCTATTACAAAAGTCTCCACCATCATTGAAAGATTTCCTTTGGTACGCAGAACATGCCAGTGACTGAGGACAACCAAAACAGAGTTAAAGTGGCAGTCACCTGTAATCCAGGCACTCTGTAACATTGAGGCGGGCAAGTTTAAGCCCAGCCCAGGCAGCTTAGCAAGACTCCATCTGAAAACAAACAAATAAATAAAAAGGGTTGGGGATGCAGCTCCAAGGGCCTGGATTCAATACCAGTTCTACCAGTAAGGAAAAGATGGCAGGGGCGGGGGACGGAAAGAGGAAGAGAGAAGAGAGAGGGAGACAGAGAGGAAGAAAGAGGAGGGACAGGGAAGAAGCAGAGAGGAGAGGAGAAAAAAGAAAAGAAGAGAAGAAAAAAGAAAAAAAGAAAAGAGAACAAATGGAACTAAGACGAGCACACAAGATGACAAAACTGGGACCGGGCTCCGGGGCATGTGGAAATTCAAGGGCCACAAAGACTTGTGCTGGTGTCCACATTACAAACCCTTGTACTGGCGGTTGAGGCTCCAGCAGAAATGTAATCACAGGAGACTCATGATCTTGTGTGAAGCCTGCTTTCTGGTTTCTGCTGTTCATTTCTTTTATATGTTAGATTCTAGTTAACTACTGGTAAGTTAAGATGGAAGGTTTCTAAAGGAGGGGCTGGCAGACTGCAAACCTGATGTTTAGGCCCTCATCAAATAGCATACAGCTTAAGCTTTGGCCCTGTCCTAGAAGTGCAGCCAGCACTAGGCCCTTTGGGCAGAGCCAATACTGTCACACATCACGCTCTCCTGTGGAAGCCAGCACCTCCCGGCAAGCTGCCTTCAAGACAGCATCCACAGGGCCCTCCACTGTGGCCCTAAGTACCTTTGTGTAGCCTTGATTTTCTGAGTTCAAAGATCTGACTTTCACATCCACCTCTGCATCCTCCAGGGGGGTTTTCTGGGCTGCTCCTGCAGCCGCGCTGCTTCCCGCAGACTGCAAGAGCTCCCTGCTCCATTAGGCAGGCTGCAGAATACTCCTCTGGGCCCTGCCCCACCTGTCCTGGCCAGCTCCAGCCCCACAGAGGGTGCATCTGGAATCAAAGGAGAGGAGGGTGGCGTCTGTAGTGGATGGGCTGGATTCGCATGGGAGGCCGACAAGGAAAGAGGTTTCTAGCAGACTCCTCCGGAGGGAGTCAGGGAGATGTGGCTGTGGAGGGCGTAACATGGCAGCTGTCTCGCCTATATCTCAGGCTTCCTCCTTAGCAGGCAGCACTTACGCCCCTCCATCCGGTGCGTGAGTGCCCGGGAATCACCGTCTATTCCTCCCTCTCAGATATAGTGATCAATTCCTCTTTTCCAGGGTTTGTTGGCTTATTAAGTCAATAAGTTCAACTTCTTTTATTTGAATACTAATTCTATCACTACCCCTGTCCCTTCAGAGAATAATTTTCCTTCTCTAAATCTCAAATCTTTACCTGTATAAAAGATAGATTATTGGCACTTTCTATACAGAGTTCTGATGGAAAAAATAAGTCAGGGTAATTCAATAAAGAACATCACACAATAAATGCTCAGTAAACCCTAATCACATCGTTTCCACTGTCATCACTCTTGTCTGAGACCAAGCAGTTGGAATAGACTTCCCGTCCCACAATCACCTTATCAGCTTGTTTTAAGTGTTTTTTTTTTACCACTTACTACCAGACAAAAGATAGCAGGAGGTGCCACCTGACACAAAAGCTGCTTTTAAAATTCTCATTCTCAGTAATTTTTAAATCATTATTTTGCTTTGGAACTCAGTGGATTTTCAGGTTTCTTAATTTTTAAATCTAGGAACATGAGAATATCTTGGCCCTCTTGCCTGTCAATCTTGTGCCTCTCGAAAACCCCACCGTTCAGTGTTCCGTGTTGAGGTTCCCCAAGTTTCATCTGCAGATGCTGATTTACCTCCTGGGGCTCTGTCAGCGATGGACTCAGCTTCCAGAAATTTCCTCAACGTATACCTTTTCAGGAGTCTGCAGTGAAGAAAGGGGTGTTTACTCCCAAGGCTCTCCAGCACAGCTGGTCTCTGGAGATGGCATCTCTCGCTGTCAGCCAAGTCGCACTGTGGCTGACTTCTAGGCATCGGTTCTTGTTTATCTGGTGAATTGTTTACCAGATTATGCCCCAAAAATATGGGTGATGGATTATGAAATAAAACATTTCCTTATATCTGGACATTTTTGCTTCCACTATTAGTAGTAGGATCAGAAACTGGGTTGTCAAACTCTTAGCCCAGTGAGTTTGCAATTTGACATACATGCAAAAAGATTAAAAACCCCAACATTTCAGGACAGATTGAAAATGTGCTATAAAGAGAATAGGACTGTAGCTCCAGTACTTATTAGTTGCATGACTTTAAGCAAGTTTATTAATAGCTCAATGCTTTGGTTTTCTCATCAGCAAAATAAGAAGAACGATAATACCAACTTCAAAAGATGTGTTTCAGATGAATTAATATGTGTAAAGCACTGAGAAACATCCTGGACGGCTCAGAAAATAAATACCTGAACTTCACAGTCTTGAAGGTCTCAGCTGCATTCATTCTTCCCCTAGTCACAAATTCCTGGGGCAACTCTAAGCCGCGGGTGCCCCGGGGGATGCCGCTCTTGTGCTTCTTGGGCGGGTGGGCTGGGCAGGAATGGCCTATTCCGGGGGCAGAAGTAGAAGACGATAAACTCAAAGAAGCAAGCAGATTAAGCCTCTACTTCTTTCTTCACTGGTGACATAGTGTTGGCCATACAAGACTTGACAACAAGCCCAAAATCAATGACCAGGGAAACATATTCTGTCTCTAGGGGAAGAACCGCGAAGTTAAATGACCAAGAGCATGGATTTGAATGGAAGAGAGTTTGAAGACTGGGGACTGATAATTTAAACTACCACATTAAGACACAGTGAGCTCAATTAATGTGAGCGCTTGCAGTGGTGGTACCTGTAAATGCTCTGGAAAGAGAGAAGTTCTGATTTCATATGTCTGTCCAACACCATCTTTTGCTTCCTGAGTTCCAGTCATGCTGGCAACTTCCACTTAGTAAAACGTAACGGGCCTCCAGCCAATTTCTCCTCCTCTCCAAGACAGTTGTAGGTCGACAGGGATGCTGCAGTACAACATTATCATTGCAAGCGGTACGTTTATTTTAATAGGGATCTCTGAACAAAAACCTTAAATTCAGCAGACATCATAGGTTTGCAGAGGGAGCTACTCAGGGACCTGAGAAATACAGACTAATAAGTACAGCTGCAAGGATTCATGTTGACCTCAGCATCTGCAGGCTGAGCAATAACCCCCCAAAGATAGCCACATCCTGACCTCTGGGACCTGTGACTATGTCATCTTATACAGCAAAAAGACTTTGGAGTTGAGATTAAATTAAGGATCATGGGATTCGAGGTCATTATAGATTGTCCGGCGGGCCCAAAATAAACACCAGGACTTTAAAGAGAGGTGGTAGGTGGTAAGGCTAGAGTCAGACAGAAGGCCACGAGAAGACAGAAGGGGAGGAGGTGCGGTCAGGAGAGAGGCACCCTGCTCCCCCAGGCATGCTTGACGAACCACCTGAGAAGGGCCCCTGACAGTCGGGTTGGCCGGATCGAGTTTAACCACCACACTGGGTGTTTCTAATTGTGGCCCAGTGACATGAGCTCATACTCAGCAGCACATTCTTTTCCACCAAAGCAACCAAAGCACTGTGATGGGGAAGAAATGGGCTGATTGTAATACAACTATACCAGTAAACTGAAACCTGCCATCTGGAAAAGTGGAGAGTGAGAGAGATAATCCATAGAAATTATCAAACTTCTTTGGGTAAAAATAACAAACTTCCCTGCTTGGCAGAGGATTTCGGCAGAGCATTTGAGAGTGTGCTTAGCAGACAGCCTGGGTTTTACTCTGCGCCTCCCTCGGGTGGTCTGCAGTGAGTGGTTTCCGGCCTCACCCTGCCGTGAAGGTGGAGAGGCTGTGGTGGCCACGTTTAGGTTTCCTACTGTGACCTCATTTCTCTCAAGGTCCTGCTTCTCCCCATCACGTGAAGAGCAATCACAGGTCAACTCTAGAGCTCTTAACCACTAAGGGCCTCATCTTTTATTTACTGGTCTTTGTACCCTGCTGTGTCTTGTTTTCTCCAATTAACAGTCACTCCCTTGACTCATGTGAAACCACCAGCTTGGGTGGGAATGTGATACTTTAATCTTGTATTTCTGAGTTCCCAACTTCCCGAGAGGAGACCAGTCTTATCTCTTGTAAAGGCAGCAGTTTTACCACCACTATTTATAACTGCTTCAGCTCGGGGTATAAGCGCGTTCGACCTTTTCAACTGTGCAAGGCTTAAATGATGAGACTCCTGTTCAGTCCAGACTGCAGACCGCAGGCAGGAGTGTCTAAGTAAACCGGCATTTTTTCTCTCTGCTTTCAGCATGGCAGTGCTGCGGTGGGCGTCTCTCTTCCCTGTAGCACTCTGCAGAGAACAGCAGGAAGAGGCCAGCATGCCCCAGAATTTTTAGGCTCCCTACCATTTCCGCAGAGCTTCAGCTTGGGTGAGCATGCGGTCTGACTTCTCGGGGACAGATGGCAGAGGTTTCTCCACTGCATTCACAAGGGCAGCAAGGTCTTCAGACCGCGGTGGTGAATCCGCAGCACCTACCTTCCCTTCTCTTCTATTCAGCCAAACTGACTTTCCGACTTCTCTTGTCACCGGCATTTCGTGTCTAGGAGTTAACTTCTGAATCAGTAAAGTTCTGTTTCAGCGTGTACGACAGAAAACCCAGATATGTGACTTAAAGAATTTGGGGATTAGTATAGCAGTTCTAGAGTTTTCAAAGTACTAAATTCCCTTTTATTTTCTTTTCCACCTTCAAGATTACTTCATTATCCAAAATGTTTGCTGCCGCTGCAGCCATTGTCTGCATGTCCCAAACCGGAGGTGGGGGGTGTGTGGTTGAACAAGAAGTAAATCTACCAATCTAACCGGGTCAACAAGATTTGAAATTCTCTCCTCTGTGCTTCTCCCAGGAACTGCTACTTACAGCAATTTGGCCCCATCCAACTTCCCAGAAGGCTGAGGAGTGTAGTCACTCAGCAAGCACATGATTACACAAAATAAAACTGAATTTCTCTTAGGAAAAAGGAAGAAACACAGACTATTGGGCAGATGTCTACCAGGCTCTTCTGTGTTCTCCAGAAATTCCATCTGCCCCTGACTCACACTGCCAAGAATATGACCAACACCACACTGACGTTATTGCTGATCGCCAGTATGGAGCTCAGTATTTCAAGGGAGAGGGGAATGACAACTCTGAGTCATCTACAACTAAATGGCGGTAAATTTCATGTTACTTCCTGACAAAGGGTTTATATGTAAGAGGGAACAGAATGAAAAAAACAAAAACAAAAACACAAACACAATCAAAAACAAAAACAAAAAACAGCTACAGGACACCACAGTGGAGAAGGGGAAAGAGAACGCACACCCGAGGTAGTTCTGTTAGTTTCCATAAGGTGCCTTATGCTTGGTGAGCAGCTGACCAGCTTCCCTTTAACACAGGCCTGCCGCGATCAGGATCACAAGGAAAAGCCTCTCCTGTGCCCATCACCTGGCGCAGCCTTCCCACCACCCCTGCGGCTCTCGCTCGCTCACTGAGAGCATGGAGGTGGGGGGGAGGGAGACTGCACTGCACTCTGCCATGAACTTGCTCACTTCTGGGTTGGTGGACGGAGGCCGCTTGGCACAGGACAAATGTTGTCTTCATGCTGAAGCGATCCTTCTCCTTCCAGAATCATGTCTTTCACTCAGTGCCACCTTGACTTAGCAACAACACCCTGGGCCGGGAATGTCTCAGTCCTGACCCTGGGCTTGTCCCCAGCGTCCCTGACCAGACGTTGCAAAATGACCGGAGTCTGTGAGCACCCATTTGGGGGCTGCTGCAATGAACCCTTCAGGGCTGGGACACCGATTCCACAGCTGCTGCCGATGTTACTAGCAAGAGGTTGCCTTCTCACTCTCCCTGTAGGATTTTCCCTCAACCAAAGAAAGGCCCCTTACACGTGGTTACGCCCCCTGACCAGGAGACGTCTCACCCGCTGAGTGACCGGACGGTGGAGACGGGGTCAGTAACGGCCCTGTCTCCCAACTCTGACGAGGCCCGCAGCTCTGGAGCAGCTCGGAGGACTCGCTGAGGTCCCCTGCACGGCCTGTTTCCCGCCCAGCTTCCCTGTGGCTTTCCCTGCTTGCCTCCTCTCCTTCAGTCTTGCTCGTGAAAGCACATTTCCAGGACAACTTCTGCACACAATTTCCAGTCTCAGAGTTTGTTTTTAGGGCACCCGAACTGCCGTTGCTAAAGGGAGGAGACGAGTGAGAAAGTGCCGCTGGGGCCCGTCACCTCCTCGGACCAGGGTCACACTTTCAGGACGGGTCAGGTCAGGCAGTGGGGCGGCCTCCTGACGCTGCCTTCCCACCAATGTCCTGAAAGGTCTGGCAAGAATGTATTTAAACCTGTTGTACTCTTAACCTGTGTCATCCATTTGGGAAATTGATTTTATAAGTTTATTACAGTGTTTATTTAAATAGTTTTTTTTTCAAGTGACACCCCTTTCAAACTTTGGCAGGCATCCCCCTGCTTACGGTGAGTCACAAATAAAACTGTGTCCTTGAGCGAGCTGCTGGTGAGGCGCAGACTTTTATTCTCGGACCACATCTCAGCTGTCACGCGCATTACTTGTCACCTGCGGCTCTCCGGAGGAGTGCTGTGCTGTGAGTGTGCACAGGGAGGGCGTGAGGGAGTCTGTGTCCCCCTGCGAAGGTGGAGATGAATGTAATAAGGGTTCGGCTAGTACAATCCACGTGCCGTGTTTAGCAATGGAGATGAGTGAATAAAAGCCCGTCGGTAAACATGTGATGGGAGGATTTGGATCGGCCCCTCTTCTGCACAAAGTGACCTGGAGCTCAGAAGCAGCACAGGAAGTTTGGATAGGGAAAGCTCGTCAATCGGATGTAATGATCAAACATACTGGAGCAGTCTGGATCCCAAAAAGTCCAGCACAACAGGAAAAAGATGGGCAGTGTTTTTCCAGCGTTGTCCAAGCTGTGGAGATGCTGAATTTTCAAGACAACCTTAATTTAATTACCAGAGAGGTGTTCTGTACTAAGGGTAGGAATGATTCACCACACCACGCCATGGCCTGGATAGAATCTGCCAGACTCTCCGCCTCCCCCTGCTCTGATTCCATTCTTACTACACGCCTTGGAGTTATTTTGACCTCCAGGAAGAAGGTGTCCCCAAGCAGGAGGAGTGAGATTTCTTGCCAAGGCATCAAAATATCTTCCACTGTGCACTAATAAAGCTTCAGACCCTGACGTGCTCTGATTTTAATTCAGTTAGTTTGAGTCAGTGCCTCTGATTCACTGTGACTCTAGGACAATGACAAATTTAGGATTCATGGGCAGAGTGAATTCACCAAGGTGAGCACCTACCTGCTCATGAGACCACTTGGCAGACAGCCCCGAAGCCTCCATCTGATGAAGTCCTCGTCCCTCAAAATGGTCATGAAATGTAGGCAGGGTCTGCCTGCTTCACAACTTCATCACCAGGAAAAACCGAAATGCTGAACATTGCCGTCAACTTTGGGAGGGTCTCTGCAGACTAGTCTTTCTGGATCTCTCATGGAAGCCAGAGATAAAAATGCCTCTCATGCTGGAGACACCTGAGATGGACGTATTTTCTCCCCTCTCTCTCTTCACAATAGTGCCTCTTTATTCCTACACTTGATCTCCATCTATGTATAAAATATACTCTGTTTGACAAAGTATTTTCCTCCATTCATAGACACTTAGATAAGGTGGGATCACCAAGAGCTTTAGGAAGCTTTGCGGTCATCATAACGGATAAGTCCGACCCCATCTGCAGCCCCACCCGAGCCTGGGAAGAAGCAGCGGGACTCGACACACATGCCCTGCGGTAGCTCCTGCGGCTGTGGCCATGCATCCAGCCAGTCTCGTTCTCCCGATCTCAGACACCCCTCACCTGGAGTCACCCCACCTAGGCCTGACACACCCCATCCGTGAAGGACCAGCTTGATGACCTGGACTCAGAGTCTCCATGGGAGTGCCCCGGGAGGTCCCACCGGGAAGCCCCGCACTTGGGCTGGCTGTGTCCTTTGCACTGGGTCGCCATCACACCCATCAATAACGCCGGTGCTGTCCCTGCTCTGGATCTGTAAGCTGGCTCTCCGGACCGCCACTGCCCAGCAGCCCAAAGACCAGACGGCCAGGAGCAGGTCTCCCCACACAGTTCATCTTGCTTTTGATATCAACCTTCTTCTTTTTCTTCTGAGCCGTAACTCTCATGAGTTCATCCCAACTCTGCCTCTCGAACGTGGCCCACCCAGAGTCAGTCTCCTCTGGGCATCCAGCTGCTGCTTTAATCTCAGCCTCAAATACCCCGTGGGCTAGCCTGCCCTTGGACTCATGGATTCGCTTTAGCACGTCTCTGATTAGCTGCCCGCGTCCCGCCTCCGACTTTCTCCATCACAGCTGGGTAAGGGGTTCCACCGCCCGGAACCCACACTTTCCTGGTATTCCGCCCCCACCCGGGAACAGGAATGGAGGCTGGGTGGGGACAGGCGCCCACGAGCAGCCACATGTGCCCTGTGCTGTGTCCTGGCAACTGGATCTATGAATTCTGTCTGGATGGTAGGACGGGGTCTAAGAACAGGCGAGGTTTCTCTTCGCAGCCGCCTGAACTGTCCTATGTGCTGTACTTCTCTGTACGGTTACTCCAGAAGGAAGATGAGCCAGGAAACAATAAAGAGGAAGTTAATCCTTGACTCTGGGAGAATATGCAAAGAAGCCAGGTTTTCTGAGCTCCTCAGGTGATATAACTGATTCTCCTGATTCCGAGGGGGAAGAAGTCATGAGAGAAGCCAAGAAAATTGAATATTAAGATGTGTAATCCCTGAGAAAGTGGTGACTGAGGCCTTGAATAAGACCCAGAGACTTGGGAATGACGAGAAATCAGAGACACCTTCCAGCTGCCCCCTTTCCTGAGAACAGCCCAGCAAAATGGCAAAATCGAGGAGACACACGTGAGCATGTGGTCTGTCCAGGAAGACCAGCCAGCTCCCCAGCCCACAGAAAGGGCAGGAAGGGAAGAAAGCTTTGTCCGTGTGCCCGGGCTGGTGCAGAGCTGGGACGTGGGGGTGCGGGTTGCAGTAGGCCTGGCCACAGTCTTGAGGGGGCTCCAGGAGGGACGTGCAGGGCTGGAAGACAACATCACCAACCCGGTGGCCGCTCCTGAATGCTGGCATGTAAGCACGAAAAACGTTTTTGAACTGGAAGTTTTCATTACCTACAAAATTGTGACTCAATATAGCAATTAATATATTATAAAAATAAAGAAATTTAAAGTTCTTACTCAGCTATGTATTTATGGATTTACTATCAACCAGTGCAATGGAAATCTGGGTTTTCCAGGAAGCCCAAAGGTGTTCCACCTGCTATAACTTGACACCCCCCCAGGACCCTTTACTAGTCTCTCAGGGGGACATAACAAACCCCACAGGTAGGTGCCTCTGGAGGTTAGAAGTCTGAGGGTTCATGGTCCGTTTCTGGTGAGATCTCTCTTCCCGGCTCAGAAATGGCCATTGCCTTCCTGTGCCGCTGGTTGCGTAGACACACAAGGGCGCTCTTTCTTGTCTACTCTTTTTATAAGGACAGCGGTTCCATTGGATTACATCTCCAGTGTTGCTCATTTAATCTTAATTAGCTCCTGCAAGACCTCATCTCCAAGAACCATCATGTGGGAGGTTAAGGCTGCACTATGTGAGTTCGAGGAAGGACTCAATTCAGTGTGTTGTATCCCTGAAGATTCCAGGACATCCAGTAAAGCCTGACTGGCTACTCAGAATGATTCCAGAGCGCCCATTCCCTAGTATTCCCATGTTGCACTTCCAAACCTATACTCCATTCCTCTCTTCCAGTTTCTGGCCCCTTAATGTCAATGTCTGTCGACTGCCTCACCAGAGACCAACTGTTTTTTGTTCACTTGTTTTACGATTGGATGCATCCATTGGAAGCACTGGCAAGATTGGACAGCAGGAAGAGGAAGTGAGGCATTTCTGGCTCCTGCTCCACCCCACCAACGGCCACAGCTTCGGCTACACAGACCCTGACTTCCAGGGCGCAGTTCTTGCTGGGTTCCTGTAGCAGCTTCCGCCTCTTGCCCCCTGCAGTTAGGTGTGGTAAGGCTTATGCTGCTGCTGGTTTCTGCATATGCCGTGGTCCAAGGCCCGTAAATCACGCCACCCCTCTCTTCGGTTACTAAGCCTCTCCTCAGCTGACCTGGGCTCTGGCTCATGCAGCGATACGGCACAACTGTAGTCAAGTTCCACCCCAGCAGCTCAGCGGGGCTCTCCGATGCTCCCGATCGAACTGGCCATAAAGGAGAAAACCTCAAAATGGCAAGGGGCTTGCCACTCTGGCCTCTCCAAGAAGGTCACCCGGCTTGACATCGAGACAAAGGTCTCTCCTGGGGCAAGATGGGGCAAGGTGTCTGGTGTGTCTCTCAGGTCACGGAACAGAGGCAGACACCTGTCCACTAAGTTGACCACACACCGAAGCTGTGCAGGGAGGGGCGTGGCCTCTGGTTGGAGCTCTAGCGTAACAGTGGCAGGCAACATAGAAGAACAAAGTGCACCGATTCTTCCCTCCAGGACAGCCCAGTGGGGACATAGCCGAGTAAACAGTTACACAGCAGTGAGATGGGTGTTGTAGTAGAAGTACAGGCCGATAAGTTCCAGAGATGGAGGGAAGGTATACTCGTGTGCTCTATGCTGAGTTTCGGAGAACGAATGAGTTTTAGATAGTGAGAAAAGAGCAGAATGATGGGTAGCTAGGCAGACGGGTAGCCCATACAGAACACCTCGGTACGAGGAAGTTTGGGCCCTTGAGTCAGAGTGGGAAGGGAAGATCCCGACAGTCGCCATACTCTTGGGAATTCCTTAGGAGCCTGACATATTATTTCCTACTAAACCCAACAAGACTGCTTCACAGTACAGAAGCAAGATTTTATTTCCTCCCCTGAGCAGCAACTGAAGAAGTTGGCTTATGTTTTGAAGTCGTGTTCAGTAGAACACATTTCTAGTTAAACTCTTGGCCGAGTGGTGGCACGTTCACAGGGAAGGAGCTGGCTGAGCAGGTTTACGGTGACTTCTGTCTCTCAGGGCACCGCAACTCGGAGCAAATGCCATCCAGCAGAGGAAGAGCCAGAAAGAGCATTCATTTAATTTACTGCTTTCTCTGTCCACTCCTTTCCCTCCCCTCCTGCTGAGACTCACTGAATTCGCGCAGGCGTGACCATACCTGGTGGTCAGCCTAGTGTGTACGGGCCAGAGGGGAGCACCCAGCAGCAGAGGGAGAGACGACGGGGAAGGAAAATCCGGGAAGCCAGTCGAGAGTCTCACGGCGATGTGCTTCGTGTGCTGCACTAGGAAATTTGGAGATTGTCTTTTATGTACCAGGAATTTAGGAAAGAATCTGCGTACCATTCTGTTGGGAACATAAAGTCTAGCTAACGAGGTGACAGCAGAGGGAGGAAAACCACTAAGAAAGACACTGGAAAAGTTCAAATTAAGATGTCAGTTGACGAGACCATCACTGAGACAGGGACGAAAGGCCCATTTCCAGAAATATTTCCAGAAATATTGCAGAAATATTGTTAATACGACAATCACTGGGACAGAAAAGAAACGCCTGTTTGGGGAAATATTGCAGGGCTTGATGACTGTGGGAATTAGAGGGCAGACAGGAGGATAAAGATGACTTGCAGATTCTTGAGATGAGAATCAGAACAGATAATGAACTTGAACCAAAAGTTCTGCAGAGAACAAATGGTCTCTCACATCAGAATAATTTGAGGTTTCTTTTTCATTTCCTATTTTTGTTTTCTCCTTCCTTCCTTCCTTCCTTCCTTCCTTCCTTCATTCCTTCTTTCCTTCCCTCTCTCCCTCCTTCCTTCCTCTTTCTCTTTCCTTCCTTCCTTTCTTTGTGTCTTTCTCCTTCCTTCCTTCCCTCCTCCTCCTTTTCGTCCCTCCCCCTCTACCTTCTCAGAGTATTAGCAAGGCACAGTGTGACTCTAAGGAGCTGCGAGGTGACCTGTGGCTGGGTGCAAAGGCCAAGGGTTAGGACTGTTTCCTGCAATCCAGAAGGCAGGTCCTGTACGGAAGAGCACCTCGAGAAGCACACTGGTCTCCCTCGAGGGAGCCAGCCAGATGGAGGGGACCACACAAGGAGACACCTTAGCCCACACCTCCTCCTGCTCTTGGCTCTCCTGCTGAGGCTGCCCACTGGCACACCCACCCGGAAACCAAGTGTGCAGGAGCCTTTTGGTTTGATCCTTAGCTGCAAGTCTGCTGGACAGAGAGCATGCTGGGAGAGGGTTGGAGGGAGCGCCGGCCAGGGAAGGGGGGAAATCCAGTTTCTGCAAACCCAAGTACCTTCTTGAGAATAGGAAACTGAGGAGGAAGAATGGGCTCAAGAGCGCAATGTTACAGTTAGTTCACATAGGATGAAAATTTGGAAATCCAGGATGGTAGTGCAGAAATAGCCGAGCAACACCAGGCAGAAAAGAGCCACTGAATAAGTCAATGTCAGATCCTGTTCTAGGTGTTTTTATACAGACAACTTCATTCAATTCTCATTACAATATTTTGAAGAAATTTTTTCTCCATTTTGCAGATAAAGAAAGTTCGACACTGAGAAAACGTGACTATTTTGAAATCAAACATGCTCACAGGAGGCAGGATTTGAATCCAGCCCTGCCTGGTCCTAATGATATAGGAATAGGGCGTGGCCTGACCTGGCTGGGAAGATGAACATGACCTTGGGGAGTGGCTTTGACCTGACGTCAGCCTGGGACGCGAAATTCCAATCGCCCCTCTTCTCACGGGATCCAGAAACTCTCACGAGAACAGAATCCAGATGAATATGAATGGTACCAGAGTTCGCCCTCTTGCCTCTCTCGCCCCCTGGCTCGCCCCCTCTCTCCCCGCGCTCTCCCTTCTGCCTTGCCCACTTGCCCCCTGCTCCCTTGTCTCCCAGGCCTTTTCAGATTCCTAACTGCAACATCAGCTGGTTATTTTACCCACCTGGCCAAACCAGTCTCCCTTTTGTTACTTAAATAAACTTTCCCAATGCCCTAAAATTCGCTCCTGCAATTCATTGCCTACACGAATAAAGAACCTGGAGATATATTTTCTGAATCCCCCTTCCCATCGGACAATACTAAGGAGCATATTACTTCCTTTCTGAAATTCAGTTAGAGCTGTGCACAGAACAAGAGGGGACAGAGCTGCTGAGTCCCACTTCGGTGCCTCCACTTACCCTGCAATTCATGAACAGTTTCTCACGCTTCGCCTTCACGTCCAGACCCAAGTCTCTTTTCTGTGGCTTCCCTCGCAGTGGTTCTTCTGCACCCCCGTCCACTGCAGACCGGGGAGCCCTGCCCATGACGGCATCTGGGGCAGTCTGCAGCCACCGGCTCCGGTTAGGACAGAAAGAAGGTGCAGGAGCTGCGCGCCAGCGTGAAGGAAGCGCGGGCTGTGGGTCCCGCGCACCAGGGGGCGTCAGGCACACCGCCTGGCAGCAGGGCTGGTGGCAGCCCGGTCTTCCCTGTGGTCCCCGGTGAGGGGACCTGAGTGGCCCCCGAAGGTGGCCTACACAGTGCTCGCTGTAGCCTGGGGAGGGACAGAAGGACCAGAGTCCTTTGCAGTTGGCCGCTAGTTACGGTCCTTCCAATGTGCTTCCCTCCTATTTTAGAAGTTAACTTCTTACAATTCCCCACACTCCTCATCCATTCTGCTTCCTTCCTACCTCTTCCTCCCCTTCCTTTCCCTCCTCTTCATATCTTTGTGTTCTGCTGTCTGGATCAGTGTAATAGATTCTACTTCTGTGAAAAGTAAGCAGTTTGACAAAATCTCCCGAATTTCCCAGGTTTGTGGGTAGCTGAGAAAGCAGAATTCAAGTGGGCAGCCCCGAGCGCCACAGGCTGACAGCAAGCGGCACAGACAGAAGCACAGAAGCAGGCGCTGGCTCAGGAAAGTTCTGCAGAGCACCTCTTGGAATGAAAGTACCTCCCTTGTAAACAAAGGGCAAAAGGCAGAGAAGGAGCAGAAACAGAGGAAGACAGTACGCTGGCATAACATTAGGAAATGAGCTTTTCTATCCTGTGGGTTAGAAAAGGATTTCGGTGACCCAGGTTTCAGCTAGACATTGGGGCGGTTACTGACGGTCTGCACATTCTTACGGGTTATAGCCAAGGGGCCTCCCCAAGATGTGCTGGGGGGGTTCTGCCAGCAGTGATATTCAGGGGAGTTAAGTGGCCAGCAGTTCTGGCCAGGAGAAGCTGCTGTCCTAGCGGCAGAGTGTCCTGAGGGTCCGCAGAGTCCCCGCGGAGTCTGAGAACCAGGAATCTGCATACTGAAGCAGATGCGCTTCCAGGTCTCAGATGTCAGCTGAGAAAAGGATACAGTGTCAGCGGAGATGGGTGTTAAATGGGTTTCACACCCAAATTCAGCTAAGAATTATCAGTTGCTATTTGCAGCTCACATTCTTGGCATTTTACACAGTACTATGTTTTGTGGCTTTTATACTTCCCGCCATCACATCCTGATAGGAATGACTGTCCCTATTTCAGATACTCTCCAGGGCATAGGGATGAGGGAGGGATGTTTCCTTCATGCAAATAGTCCGTGAAACCAATCACCTGAAACATTCCTGCCACAAAGCTACTGATTTGGATGCTATATATTTCTGGCATTTTTAAGGGGGGGGGAGAAAGATGTCTCTTCCTTGGACAGTAGACCTCTTGTCACTGTATAAAATGTGCCAAAATCGCTTTCCTATACAGGCATAACTCACAGATATTGTTAAATTCACCTTCACACCATCACAATAAAGCAAACATCATAGCAAAGCAGGTCACACAGATTTTTTGGTATCTCAGTAGGTATAGAAGTTGTGTTTACACTGCACTAGTGTCTCTTAGTGTGCGATAGCATTGTGTCTAAAGAAAACTCAATGTGCATACCTTAATTAGAAATGCTTCGCTGCTAAAAATAAAAACTCCTAACCATTACCCAAGCTCACAGTGAGTTGAGATCTTTTTGCTGATGGAATATTGTGCCTTGATTGTGACGGCTGTTGGCTGATCAGGGTGGCATCTGTTGGAGGTTGGGGCAGCTCTGCAACTTCTTACAATAAGACAACCCTGAGTTTTGTCACTGGATTCTTCCTTCTGAAAGTATTAGCATGCAGTGCCATTTGGCAGGACTTTACGCAAAGAGTCGTCACAAAGGAGAGTGAGTCCTCTCAAACCCTGTTTCTGCTCTATCAACCAAGAGAATGCAACATGTTTTGTTGTCATTTCAACAATATTCATAGCATCTTTCTATGTCATGAAACCACTTTCTTTGCTTATGCATAGGAAGCAAATCTGCTGCCTTATGTGGGCACACTTTGTGGACTCCGAAATAAGTTCAGTGGTGACATCAAAGATCATCGAGGGCTGGGGATTTAGCTCAGTGGTTAGAGTGTTTGCCTAGCAAGCCCAAGGTCCTGAGTTTGATCCCTGGCACCAAAAAAAAAAAAAAAAAAAAAAAGATCATCGATCACCAATCACTGTGATAGATGCAATATAGATGAAAAAGTTCAAAATATTGTGATAATTACCAAATGGGACACAGAGACATGTAGTGAGCCCATACTGTTGACAAAATGGTGTTGACAGACTTGCTTGGCACAAAGTCACAATGTGCCTTCAATTTATTAAACACACACACACACACACACATACAATATCTGCAAAGCATAATTAAGTAAGGAATGTCTACGATTTCTGTATATGACCAGTGATCTTTGCAGAAAGATTGGCATTGCTAGTTTGGTCATCATTTTCTACCGTGTCTAACCATGTGCTGACTCAGCAGACTATGCTTCAGATCCAAGGAAAAATAGAAGCAAATTTCCCCCTGGAAACTACAGGCACTTTTATCATGAGAAATCATAAGCAGAACACTGGAGCATCAGCATATATCTGAAACTTAATTTTTCTCTATACCACGTGAGTTGCAAAGTACAGGTGCTTTCTGGATGCAGCTAACAGCCTCGCTGTCTCCGCGCCTTTCTAGTTTAGAGTTTTGTCTGCAAAGTTATATTTGTCAAGTCAGTCATGGAATCTCCCCACTCAAATGACCAAGACTCTCTCTGTGGTTGAGAAAGAGTCCTTTCTGACCTTCATTTGAATTTCTCACCAGCCTTTGAATCTAGCTTGAACACTGAGGACTCTCGGGGATTCCTGCTTCCCTCACAAACGGCAACAGACATCAGGACCCAAGGGCCGCCTGTCCTGGCTTCCACTGCCTCGTTCCTCATTTTCCCCAGAAGTTCCCGGTGTCTATCTCTGGTCTCCACTGGGTTCAATCCACGCACCCTAGTGTGCCCTCCCTGGTTCAGTTCCAAACATCAGATGGTCTGAACTGTCTTCCAAACTTTGCTGCAACAAATGACTGCAAATTTAGTGGCTTAAAACAGAGCACGTTTCTCATCCTCCACCTCTGTAGGTAGAAGTCCAGCACTAGCGTCCTTGCCCTAAAATCAAAATGTCAGCAGATAATAGATACACCTTGAGACTGTAACATTAAGTGAAATAATTCAGTCACACTGCTTAAATATTGCAGGCTTTCACCCGTGTGAGAAACCTGAGTTATAAATGAAGAGCAAAATAAAAGAGAGACAATAGGAAATAGGGAAAAGGATCAAGGAGTGGAGGGAGGGGAGAGAGGGGAGGAAAAGTGGATGAAAAAGGGAATTAAGATGTGCTGTGTACATGTACCAACTTCACATAAGGAATGTGATCATTATGTACTCAAACATGTACTAACAAAAATACGTACACATGCAAAAAAAATTTTTTTAAAAAGCAAAAACAGTGTCAGCAAAGCCTAATTCCCACCTGGAATCTGTTTTCTTTCCTTTTCTGGCTTCTTGAAACGACCCACATTCCTTGACTCACACTCCGGCTTCGGAGCCAGCAATGACAGACTGAGTCTTTTTCACACGACATCATTCACACCTTGCTCCTGTCATTGCGCCTGCTCTGTTCTCCTCGTCTGCCTCCTTTGTCTACTTTCAGGACTTGTGCAATTGCACCGTGTCCACCCGAGTAATCCAGAATAATTTTCCCATCTCAAGTTCTGACTAATGACATTTGGGAAGAGCTATTTGCCACAGACGGTATCATAGTCACGGGTGCCTGGGTTAGAGGTGAACATATGTGTTATCTCGCCTACCATGTCCTTTCTGCTGCTTATTCCCTCTGAATTTTCTAGGTGTCTAATATTAACTTGGTATAGAGATGCTCCTTGACTTACAGTATGTCCCGATAAACCCATTATAATTCAAACTATCACGGGTCAAAAGTGCATTTAATGCACCGAACCTACCGAGCAACCTAGCTTAGCAACGCAGTTTATCGTGGAGCAGAGGTTCCCGACGAGTGAACCCAGCCACACAAAGAGATAAGCGCTGGTGCAGCAAGTGGAGCTTCAGCTGTGTTTACAATGACTTCCTTTCACTCAGATGACTGCCGAGCTCTTGCTCCTGTGAGATCTGCAGCATCATCAAGTTCTCCCAGAGGCGTGAGCCCTGCTGTGAACTGTGCGTGTGAGGGGTCTAGGCTGTGTGCTCCTTATGAGAATCTAATGCCTGATCGTCTGAAGTGGAGCTGAGGCTGTGACGCTAGTGCTGGGAAATAGCTGGCAAGCACAGAGCAAGTTTATTAGAGAGGTCTGACTGCACAGAGACCCCAATAAATCGGCCTTTTGCAGACTCATAACGAAACCCTCTCAGTGAGTGGCAAGTGACAATTAAGTGACATCTAATGGCAGGCTACTATAAAGTAGCAAGTCAAAACACTCCAGTTATACTGCTGTATCTGGTGGCAGGCTTGAGACAGAGTCTGATATTTATTGTAGTCCACCCATTATTTTATTTACCGTTTCTGTCTGCCCCTCTTCCCCCTGCCCACCTGTCTCAGTCAGGTTTTGTAAGCCCACATCTAAGCCTTGCCAGGAGTAAACAACAAACATCACTAAAGAGCTTCTTTGAAAAGGGGGAAAGGCCCACTGATGAGACAAGAGAAGATTCTCCAACTGCCAACAAGAGATAACTGCTTTCAAAAGAAAACCAGGAGCACTTCTTACATTCCAGCTTCACTGCACAGGTGATTCGCCTTCTCCAAACCCTCTTTGTGTAGTATGCGCAGCCAGCTATCCAAAAATGTCACGAAAACTTCAAAACAACTTTGCCACACGAAGAACAAGCACCCTGTATTAAAAGACAAGCCTTTGGAGCTTTATAAAGAAAAAATAAAAAAACCTTAAACACAAAGAACAGAAGCAATTATCGAAGGCCTCTGCTTCGCTGAATATGTCTACACGAGAGTATCATTCTGAATGGCCAAATGCACCATGAAGCTGGAAGCCCTTCACGACTGGCGAAGCACTGATCCTGCCTGCTGCTGAGGACATTTGCCAGAACTTTTAGGAGAGGACACAGTCCACAGTGCAGCACACGCACATGAGCACATATCGAACTCTTTCTCTGCTATGAGAAACCTTAAGTGTAAATAAGGACAAAGAGTATAATAGATACTAAGTAAAAGAAAGATAATATTCAATAGGGAGGAGGATTAGAAGGGGGAAAGATGAAAAGGAAAGAGAAAAGAAAAAAGGGGAAAATGTAAATAAAGCTACTGTAAATAGGGAAGGGAGGGGAGTGGAAGGGAGGGAACCAAGATGTATCATGTACAGGTACAAATTAACCATGACGAATGTGATCGCTATGTATACAGTGTACCAATACATGTTCTTGGTAAATAAAATATAAAAAATAATGTGGCCCATGCTCCTCTTTTGGCTGGCGCCATAGCTAGATGGGTTGATAAAATAGAGAAGGCTATTGAGTCACACTTGTTAGACAGGACTAATGAATCACCGTGGTGTGCAGTCCAGGTGGGTGAGTCCACCAACGTTGACAACACAGAGACAGTGCTTGCCTCTGCACAGGTTATAGATTTTCAGGAGGGTGTGCATGAAAATATGTTATATGCACTTCCGTTGTCAGCCAAAACCAGAGCTGCGGAACTGTTCAAACCTTTAAATGATTACATATTGGGAAAACTAAACTGGTCATTTTGCGTGCACAGATGGAGTGGGTGCCGTGACCGGACAGCCCTTTAGTTGCACCAGTCAGGTCAAAGAGGTTGCCTCTGGATGTGAGAGCAGGTGCTGTGTCATCCACTGAGGAAGGCCGGCTAGCTGAGAAACAGCACCTGAACTTAACAATGTTCGGTACAATGTGATTAAAATTGTCAACCACATTAAAAGTATGTGCCTTTAACTCATGCCTGTTCGCACAACTCTGTGCGGGGATGGACCCAGGGCACACGCGTCTTCTGTTAGCCACATGAGAGAGCTGGCTTTCTCATGGTAGCGATCACTGGCCAGGGTTTTGAGTCCCAAGAGCCATCTCAGAGATTTCTTTTAGAAAATTAGTAACCACTGGGAGCATGTATCGCTGGTGCAGGATGGGTCCCCCAAACAGCTGAAGTGTGAGACATAGTCAACCTGCTCGTCACACCCAACCTGTCACTTCAGTGCAGACTGACTGCATTCAAGTCAGCAGTAAGGCAGATGTATTAGAAGTCAAAGTGGTGTTATGGGAGCAACAAATGAATTCAGGATTTTTGACATGGATCAAACACTAGCAGAGATTCTGAAAGAGACTGAGCCAGGGCCTTCTTTCTCCCAGCTGGTGCATGATCACCTAGCTCAGCTTTCAAAAGAGATTGGCCATTACTTCCCAACCACAAAAGATCCCTGATCTGGGAAGGAAGACATCCTTGACCCTTTGTGAACAAGTCAGGTAAGTCACCTTCGTTCATGCTACAAAACGATCATCTGCTTGAGATAACTAATGATGGGGGCCTTAAAAGTATATTTGAGACAATTGTAAATCTCCATATATTCTGGATTAAAGTCAAGGCAGAATAGCTGGAGGTTGCCAGAAAAGAACTGAGAAACCTGCTTCCATTTCCAACATTTTGTATTTGCGAAGCAGGGTTTTCTGCAGGGATAGCAACCAAAATGAAATTACTAAGTAGACTGGACAGAAGTGGCACACTGTGGTGTCACTCTCCGATACTGTCCCCAGGTAGACTGTCTAGCTGCAGTAAAACAAGCTCAGAGATTCAACTGATTCCACAGTCATGGTGAGTTATAAAGTATTTCATTACATATTTCAACATAATAAGAATATAAATAAAACACACAGTAAATATAATGTGGTTGAACCATCTTGAAAACATTCTCCCCCTCCCCTGGCTCGTGAAAAATTTGTCTTCCGTGAAACTGGCCCCTGGTGCCAAAGAGGCTGGGAACTGCTTCCACGGAGTATTGGCTGTTCGCGTTCGTGATCACTTGGCTGGCTGAGACCAACTGCAGCTCACTGGACCTGCCCCGCCACCTTGGAATATTGTGTCATTTGTCATTCGCCTGGACAAAGATTTAAGTCCAAAATTCAAAGTATAGTTTCTATGGAATGCACATCTTTTTCATACCATAGCAAAATTAAAAAAATTGAAAGTGGAAACTTTGTAAGTCATGGATGTTCTCTACTAATTCATGACCAAGAGTCAATGAATTATCAGGAATCAAAATGAAATATGAGGAGCAAACCTAACCAAGGAAGTAAAAGATCTCTGCAATGAAAAGTATGAAACACCGAAGAAAGAAATTGAAGAGCTTAGAAAGTGGAAAGAATTCTCACATTCATAGATCCTCAGAAATAAGATTATTAAAATAGTCATATTACCAGAAGTGATCTATAGATTCAAAGCAATCCCCACAGAAAGTCCAGTGACATTCTTCACAGAACTAGGAAAACATTGTCATAAAATTTATACGGACATACAAATGATTCATGATAGCCAAAGCAATCCTGATCAAAAAGAACAAGGTTGGACACATCACAATACCTGATTTCAAATTATTCTATGAAGTCATAATAACAGAAGCAGCATGATACTGGCACAAAATGGGACATGTTGGTCCGTGGAATAGAACAGAGAGTACAGAAGTAAACCTATAAAACTACAGCAATCTGACTCTCGGTAATGAGTAGAAGCATATGCTGGGGCTGGGGATCTAGCTCAAGTGGCAGAGTGCTCGCCTAGCAAGTGCAAGGCCCTGAGTTTGATCCTCAGCACACCTCCAAAAAGATGCCCCAATTGTTAATTTGGGGGTTACAAATAAAACGTATGTTGGGGAAAAGACAGCCTCCCTAACAAATGCTGCTGGAAAACTGTGTATCTACATGTAAAAGGGCTGAAACCTGACTCTTACCCTGTAAACACTTAATTCAAAATGGATCAAAGATTTATGTTTAGGACCTGAAACCTTGAAACTGCTAGAGGAAAACATGGCAGAAACCCCTGCAGTCACAGGCAAGGCAGACTTCCTGAATAGGATTCCGACAGCACAGGAAATTGTTGCAAGAATCAACAGATGGGGCAACATTAAATTAAGTCTTCAGGACAACAACGCAAATAATTGAGAGTGAAGAGGCAGCCTACAGAATGGGAGAAAATTTTTCCCAGCTAATCTTTGACAGAGAAATAATATCCAGAATATATAAAGAATTCAAAAATTCTTAACGTCCCAAAACCAAATAACCCATCAATAAATAAGCAAATAAATTGAACAGGCACTTCTCAAGAGAAGTACAAATGGCTCAGCATCTTCAGTTGTCAGGGAAATGCAGACTAAAACTACACGGACTTCCCATCTCACCTCAGTCGGAATGGCAATCAACAAGAACAAAGAATGCTGCCGAGGATGTGGGGGTGGGAGAAAGCAACCCTCCTACACTGTTGGTTGGGAGGGCTATTAGTACAGCCGCTGCCGAATACTCCCAACAGAACTAAAGTCAGCACGCTCCAGGGTACCTGCATGTCTGTGTTTATTGTTGCACAATTCACAGCTGAAGATATCGAGCCATCTCAGGTGCCCAACGACTAATGAATGGATAAAGGAAACGTGGTGCTTCTACACCATGATGTATCGTCCAGCCATGAAGAAGAAGGAAGTCATGTCATTTACAGGAGAATGGATGGAACTGGAGGTGAAGTGAAGGGAAGTAAGTTAGACTCACACTGACAAATATCACATGACTTTTTCGTGTGTGTGTGTGTGTGTATGGGGGGAAGAGGACACATGAAAGTAGAAGGAAGACTATTCTAGAGAAGGGGAGGGATGGAAAGGGGGAAATGTAAATAATCAAAGTGTTTGATATGGATGTATAAATATGCCAAAATAAAGCCCATTATTGGAATGGATCGTGTTACTCTCGCCTGCTCCAACACACATTCATTGTGTTGAACTTTTAGCTGCTGCCTTCAATACCCAGCTATAGTGTAGCGAGTAATGTGTGCGTGTAAGGGGTGTGGTAGGGCTGGGCAGGTGCCATTTCTCTTAGATACAAAGGGAAATTTCTGTCCCTTTGAGTCACAAAGTATGTTGTGTATGAGGTCATATCTGTGGCCACAAGTCCCTTATCAGGGCACACAGCTTTTGAATCCACAATGAGTGTCACAAACTGGAGCAGAGAGCATTTTTGTCAGACCAGGTAATGTTTTCTGCACCGACTGTCTGCCACATCAAGTCATCAGAGCAAAGGACTTTTTCCACATGGCATTAATTTATAGGGAAGAATGAATCTTTCTGCACTTTGTTCTTCCTTGGGTAAGTTAAGTTCCCTGAGGATGGAGTACAGTAGATAATATTGATCTAATTATTTTCAGGAAATATGCACACACAGACACACTTATGTGTGCATAACTGCACATCTGTGCATATGTGTGCCTGCTGTGTGCAGGCCATAGAGCAGTGAGCATGAAGTCACTCAGGTGGAGCAAATTTAGGGCCAGCTCCTCCTTTTCTCTTCCGAGGATCTTAGCGTGAGAAGGCCCAGCTGCAGAGATGTGAAGAGTTGAACCTTTGAGAAAGGTTTACAGACAAAGCAAGGCTATCGACTGCCTCGCGATGAGAAAATGAAGAAGGATGTAGCACATCTCGTGATATTGATCTGACCTATTAGCAACAGTGGCAGGTCACTCCATCCTCCCCAATCCTCTCTAAGTTCCAAGCATCATGTGCAGGAAGAAAGTGGAGCCTGAGAAAGAATTCCCTGGGTAAAAGAGCTGTATGTGTGTGTGTGTGTGTGTGTGTGTGTGTGTGAGAGAGAGAGAGAGAGAGAGAGAGAGAGAGAGAGAGAGAGAGAGACAGAGAAACAGAGCAAAAGAGAGAGCACAGGAAAGAGAAAAAAGCACCAGAGAGAGCAGAGTATCAAGCATGAGAGTAGACAAGAGCATTTATCAACTTAAGCCAGGAAAGAGGCCTCTCAGTTATGACCCATCAAGATTTGAGATAATAAATTGTCAAGAACTCGAGTTGAAGAATAAGCAGTTGTCTAAACAAATAGCATGGAGAGGCAGAGCACTCATTCAGAAGCATGGATGCTGGTCTTCTCTGCTAGATTTCAGTGGCTTTGGAAGTTGCTTTTCTTTTCTCTACCAATTGCCATGCATGAAACTCCACCATTAGAGCTGGATTACGGGAAGGGGAGAGAGCTGTGCCTGTGTATGTTCTCATTGTCCAAGGAAAACAATGCTTTTGGGTGGGGAACTTGCTTGCACTGAGGTGGGAACCCTGAGTTGACAGTGCTGGCCACTCGGTAGTCACTCTGTCTGGGTGCAAGAAGGAGAGCTGCCACACACACAGAGTGTATGCACATTTGAGTCCTTTATTAGCCAGCAGCTGAGAGTGGGCTCATGCACCAAAGAACACTCGGCCATGATGTGAAGTGGAGCAGGGTACATAAGGGCAGAAACTGCAATTACATCAGTGTCACAAGATTGTTACAGAATTGTCAGTTGAGACATTTTTCAAGAAAAACAACGTATCATGGGCAAGGTTGTTCTGTCCCATTGACTGTGCAGGAGGTTCTGTCCCACTAGATGTGGGTCGCTCTGTCCCACAGAATGTGGCTTTGTGTGAGGCTTGCAGAGAGCTAACAGTGCAGCAAAAGTTCAGGTTCTCGCGGAGGCCACCTAAGAAGAAGGAGCTAAGATAAAATGGAGGTGATTTGGCCATCACAGCACTAAAGGATTATTATTGTCAGAACTGAGTCATAATGAGAAAAGAGTGGCTGGGGTGAGGAGGTGGACATTTTGGAGAAGGAGGAGCAGACTGAAGAACTTAGATCGAGGAGAGGAAAGGTGATAGAGGAGAGAAAAGTCTGGAGAGGAAGACAGACTAACACTAGCATTTCATGATGAACACCAGGATTTGTGTCTCGGTTTTGCCTCCAGCAAGCTATGCCCATAACAAATACCTCGATCTTTCTGAAATGCTGCCCTGAAATTCTTCTTCTCCAGACCTTGGGGATAAAGCTCTAGCTGTTGTGAAGGTTAGTGGCAATGTGCAAAAGGGTGAGGCTCAGTGCATAGTAGGTGGCAAGCACCTCACTTGGAGAGGAGATTATGGGTGCTCAGAAAGCTAGGCAGGGAGGTAAGGAACACTGATGGTAAGACTACTTAATACACTTTTATTGTATCTCGTTCAATGTTTAAATGACTCCTCCAAGAGGGCTGCAGAAGACCATGGAAGAAACAAGCTAGGACAAGACGTCACTTTAGGAATTCTCTCCTCTTTCTCCTGAATTATTAATTTCTTCCTCTTTGCTGGATCTTTCCTATCATCAAAGAAACATGCTGTTATTTATCCACCTGAAAGAATATTTCTCTGGACACCATTTCTAATTTCTATCCAATTATTTTGTTCCCTTTTGCAGCAAAACTCCTAGGAAGCATGTTCCTCTTGCTGTCAGAAACCTCTCTCGACCTGTCCTCCCTCAGAGCTGCTCCATCAGCCATTCATCCCCAGCCTGCCACAGAAGAGGTTCTCCTCTGGATACTGGTAATGATATAGGAACAGGGTGTAGCCTGACCTGGCTGGGAAGATGGACATGACCTTGGAGAGTGGCTTTGACCTGAGGTCAGCCTGGGGCGCGAAATTCCAATTGCCCCTCTTCACGCAGGACCCAGAATCCAGATAAAAGTGAATGGCACCAGGAGTTCGCCCTCTTGCCTCTCTCGCCCCCTCGCTCGCCCCCTCTCTCCCGGCACTCTCCCCTCTGCCTTGCGCGCTTGCCCCCTGCTCCCTAGTCTCCAGGCCTTTTCAGATTCCTAACTGCAACATCAGCTAGTTATTTTACCCACCTGGCCAAACCGGTCTCCCTTTTGTTACTTAAATAAACTTTCCTAATGCCCTAAAATTCGCTCCTGCAATTCATTGCCTGCGCGAATAAAGAACCTGGAGATATATTTTCTGAATCCCCCTTCCCCTCCCACAACATTTTCTTCCACACCATTCTCCGCCATCGTTGTTCCCCATCTCTTTTGACGCACTGCCTGTATTGGTCATGGCCATGACCTCCCGTCCTCGACCATCATTCTTCTCTTAGCTGCAGGACTCCACCCTTCCTGACGCCTGCGCTATCTCCCAGGCTGCTCTTTGTCAAGGGCCTTGCTGGTTCTTCTGTTCTCAAGCCTCTAAACAGCGACAGCCCCACATTCAGCTCTTTGTCTTTTTCTCTACACTATTTTCTCGTTCCTTAAATACCTCAGATAGCCTCAGGCTTTATAAATCGGAACTGCTGGTTCTGTTTCTTCTCATACCACCGACTGCTCCCTTTGTCCTGCTCTGCCCACTCCATGGCAAGAAGCGGCCACTGCGGACTCCACTCCCAGCCCCTTGCTGGCTAGCTGCAGGCTGACTGCCCCCCGGGAGGCAACTACAGGACACAGAACTTTCCTTGGCTTTCACTCGCACTTGCTCCAGACATACTGCTCCCTCCTGTTCTCCTTCGAGCTTGAAAGTGGTAATGACTTTCCACACTGGCAGGTCCCCCGATGCTTGCCATCCCTTGAAAGTCCCTCGAATCCTGCCAGCACTGTTGGAAATAGCTCCTTCCTGCAATTCTGTTCAGTCAGAGCCTGGGACTGTGCCGCCGTCTCCTGCAGGCCTTGCCTGATGTCCTCTGTGTACTCTGATGACTCCCGGCCTGTGCCTCCCTCTGGCACTTCTCTTGAACTCCAGATTCATAAGGAAAGAGGATATGCACTGACCTCACTACCTTCGCCCTCTCGGCCACCACAGCACCTTCCTTCCACGCTCCATCTCCAGATTCCTGGAACCGTCCTTCTCCTCTTGCTTACTATATCAAATCTACCCAGCAAATTTGTTGCTTCTACCTTAAAGAAAACAGGCTCTGCTCAGTGCCCTTCCCCAGCTTCACTACTGCTCGGTGCAGCCATCCCGCCTGGCCTGGACACTGTGACAGCCGTGTCGTGCTGGGCTTCTCTGAAAGCATGTGGTGTCACTCCCCCACTCAGGACTGCGGTGGCTCCCCCTTTCCTACCAAGTAGGAGCCAGAGCCTCTGTTTTTCCTCCTGCGTACCATCACTTTAATATTTTTAATTATAATTATTAGCACATTTTAATTGTATACAATAATAGGTTTCATTATGAAATTTTAGAAAAATGCACGTAATGTCCTTTGATGGCATCCACCCCATTACCCCGTCCCCGATTACCACCCCTCCTGTCCGCTTTCCCTTTCCTGAGGTCCCCTTCCGCGTCACCTTCCCCCGCCACATTCCACACGCGAGAGGAGATGCGTGACGCTTGGCGCTCTGGGTCTCTTATCGGCTTGGTACAGCCATCTCCAGTCCACCTATTTTCCTGCAGACGTCTTCTGTGACTTCCTTCCTTTCTCCAACACAACTACAGCTGCGCTGGGACCCTCAAGTGTGCCAGACAAACTCTGGTTTTGGCTCTGACCAGAGTCAGTGCCTGGAATTCTCTGATATTTGCTTGACTAATTCCTTCACTTCTTTCAGGTCTCTTAGTTTAAAATCAAATCTCACTTTTTGCATGAGTCTAAGGCTGTGCTGATCGCCTGATGTAAAATTGCTGTACATGCGTCTCATCCATTTCCGGTGTCTCTTTACTGCACGTTTTCCTTACAGGGCTCATCAACTGTCAACAACATGATATCTGCTTTGATTAGTTTTTGTATTTATTTTTAACTTGTAACGATGTATTTGCTGATACATTTATTAGGCTTGTTATTGTTCATTATCTATAAATAATGCAGACGAGACAGAATTACCCTACACTATAGTGCGAGTTCTACAAGGACAAGAAATCTTAGCCTATTTTTTTTTTTTTTTTTGGTTTTCATGAATAGAAGATGACTCTATTAAGAAAAATCTCAAAAGTATGTAAAGGCAGACTGGCACTTGGAAACCTGTCTTTTCATGTGACCCTGGTTCCCTTTGGCTGCGTCAAATACCCATTGAGAGCAGAGCACAATGGCTGAAGGTTAGGCTGAGGGGCGGGCGTGGCTAGAGCTCAAATCCACAATAGCACGCACCAGTTTTGCAAGCGAGCAGGTTAGTCAAACTCTCCGGGGCTCATTTTGCTTCTCCATAAAACGAAGTAGTGGGGCCAACTCTTGGGGTTGTTTTGAGGAATGATTTAGAAATAAGGATGTGTTTCCCCCTCCCGATACGCACACACACACGCACACACATCTCAGCAACTACAGTGCTTGTGTCACGGCAGTGCTGTAAGCGGGCAGAGGAGAAATGGGATAAGTGTGGAACTAGAGATTCAATCCCTTGTCAGGGTACCAAAGAGCGCGTAATGTCATTTACACCCAAAAGTCATACTGTCCTCTTCATATTGGATCTTTTGAAGCTGTAATTCCTGCGGCCAGCATTTATCCTCCAAACAGGCTGTAGACTCCCGAAAGCCCTCCTCTTAGGGTTACCCATGTTGACATGAGATGATGGTGGATTCAGGCCTCTCGTGTGGACACACGGCCTTGTATTGACCTCTCTGAAACTCTGGACACATGTCGTCCCACACGTGTCTGCCGGTCACTCCAGGACTGGGCTCTGCCTTGAACTCAGGCCAAAGGACAGGCCCCGATGCCTGCCTGACTCTCACAAGCGACCCTCCAGAGAATCCTGCACTCCGGACCCCACTTCTTACAGTGCTCAATGCCGGCTGCAGTCTGTCCTGAATACTGAACTGCCGCCTTCTCCTGGGAGCCGCGAGGCCGAGGCCGAGACCCAGCATCCCGGATGTGCTGGGAAACAGCACCATTGTGAGTTGCTGGCTGTGAACTTCCCTACTGAGAACGGTAACCAGAGCCCGGCCCAAGTCCCCAACTTTCCTCTCTTTCCTCCTTTCTTCCTCATATCCAGCGGCTCTACCTAGAGCAGATCCAAGGAAGAAGAGACGGGCAAGCGCATGTCACATCAATCTGAAAAGGACATTAAACTATCATGGCCATAAATAGGAATTATGCTGGCCGTTAATTCGGTGTTCCATAGGGACTTATTACATAACTGGTAAAATGTTAATTGGTCCTGCCTTCCAGAGTGTCCTCAAAGGTAAATTAAAATAAAGCACCATGAAGCAAATACTTGGATGTTGCTCATACAAATCTACTGTAATCTAGCAGTTCTCTGGCCCCCCAAGATTCTGAATTTGAATAATATATGTCAGAATCTTGTTTGGCCGACCTTTCTTCCTTGCACTCAGTTCTTTTGAGGGTGAGGGGCAGCAAAAATGAGTTATCAGGCAAATATTTCTGAACACTTATTAATAAAAATATTGATTAAAATGTGCCTGATCGAATATGCTACCAGCTACAGGCCAGAATATAAATCTTGAATCAGTGTTTGAAAAGTCATTGAATTCCTGGTCTAGCCACACTGCCCTTGAGTCTGTCCAGGGCTCACTGTAAGCAGCAGTTTTCCACATGGAATCTCACTCTAGAAGCATTGGAATCCCTGCTGTAGCAGTGAAAAGTGCAGACCGCTGACGCCAACAGAGCTTTTACTAAGTTAGGTGGAAAAGACCAGGAATCCTAATTTCACTAAGTAAGCCCGGTGATTTTCATACATGCTGCTAAGTTATTTACTCATAATGGAAAGGGGGAGGGGAAGAATGAATGAGAGAGCCTAACATAGCGCTTTTCTTTGTTGGAAAAAGGCTTGAGCAGCATTCTCCCTGCAGGGTAAGTCACTCTCTGTCCCTTCTCCTGCCATTAGCGTGGCCCTTACTTTGGGCGGTGGAGCTACTGAGCCGGGGCAGGGAGCGGTCTCTTCCAGCAGCCAGTGGTTTGTTCATCTCTCCTGGCAACTAATCCTAATACGGCTCCATTTCATACAAAGAAGAGAGACCTGGGAGGGCACCACGGGCTCAGTTTTACAAGATATTGCGAGCCTAATTGAAATTCTTTATCTTATTTTGAAAACAGCCTTTCTTAAAAGGGTTTAGAAATATTTAATGGTAATAAAAAGGTGTCTCAGCAACTCAAGCTTCTGGCTGTGGACTAGTCCCAGGACGTGTTCATGTCTATTGAAGCACTTTCAATTCCTAAGAATCCTGAGTTGGACGAAAAGAGTCAAGATAAGTGCTGGTCCTAGACTTACAGATTTACATGCTTCAGAGCTGGAAAAATGTTGGCCAGAAGCCCCCGGTCATTCACCATGTTCCGGGCACTGTTCCGGGCACTGTGCAGGTCTAAAGCTTTCTCAGTGATGTGAAGCTAAAGCACAGAGCAGTTACATTGCTCCTCCTGCCATGAAGGCAGGTAAACTCAGATTTAAGCCTGGGCGATTTGTCCTTAACTATTCACTGATTCTCCCTCAGAGACTATCTGCCCTGCCCTCCTATTCTCCAGATGGGGACAGTGAATCTAAGGAAATGTGGCCCGTGGGGTCCCGTGGCCAGGTGGCAGTGGGGCTGCGGTAGTTGCCTCCCCTCCCCACCGCTCCTCTAGCTCAGTGCCAGATCACTGCAGACACAATTCCATAGCTGAAAGGAAAGGCCGGGTGCTCCCTGCCACTTATGCAGCCCCCAACTCCTACCCTGCCAATGTCGCCCTTCTTCCCCCTTTGGTGGTTCTGTTATTTAGCTGAACAAGGAGGGAGAAAGGTCCTCACTCGGTTCTTTCTGAATTTTCCCAGCTGTTTGTCAGGTGAGATCCTTAGGCCGCTCTGCTCTCTAACATTGAAACATTTTCTTCTCCTTGTCCTAGGAAAACGGTCCACAAGGATCTCTTCAGGTATGAGACATGTCCTCTAAGTAAGGGACGAGGCAGCTCTGAAGAGGCGGGGGGGGGGGGTGCGCTTGCCTAACTTTCTTTCTCTCCATCCCGGTTTGCTGGCCCGCCCTTCCCTCCGGCTGGTGAGTGAGAAGCAAGAGGCTTTGTGTGTCCTTCCACAAGGGGGATTTCTCCTGAAAGGCCTGAGGGGTTAGCTCACTGTGGAGGGCACTGAAAGTGGAGAACCAGGCTCAGGGTCCTCAGAGCTCACAGGAACCCGGCTGATGTGCATCCCTCCCCGCTGAACTTGTTTGTTCACTCATTTTTAATTTAACAACATGAGATCCCTACATTTTCTGTTGGATTTGACTTTAATATCCTTTGAGCTCTGGCTAAGGCTTTCCTATAAGATTGTCAAGTTTAATTTGTTAAATCTAACTGCAAAGTCATTAGCTCTAAGTTCACTAAACATGTCTTCATTCCAGTAGAAGCCATCTGCCCTAGTGACCATAGCTGGTTATCTGTGTCATAAAAAGATTCCAAACACTTTTATAATCCATGAATTAGTGACTATTTTAGGTCAGATTCTGCTGCTGACTCCAAAGGCCTTCATTACTCTTTAGTATGAGTGAATTTCATTGGGGGGAAATGTTGCTTTAAAAATAATGAGCTGTCAAGTCGAGTTTAGAAATCATTTAGCTAAGCAGAAATTTTCACTTTCCCAGCTACGCAAATTCAAGAAACACCAGTTTGATATGCAAATGCACTTAGTGAGGTCCAAGTCTCATACTTTGGCCTATTTCAGAGCTGAAGTCTTATCTTTGCCTAGCTCTACACACATCGTTGGGGAAAATGACCTCACTGTACACTTGTGTGCTGTATCACTTTCGTATGTTGACAACTTCCAGAAACATAGCTTTAATCCAAACCTTTTCCTTAGTTTCAAATCTATTTGCTTACCTGCCTCTTTAGCTGCCTGTTGGACAACTTTGCACAGATGTAGCTCACCCCTAACTGAGCTGGTCTTCTGCCCGCGGCTCTTTCACCCTCCTGCTTGTCCTGGGGCGTGTGTCCAGTTGTGAGGCTCAGTGAACCTGAGGTCCACCGTGAGCGTGCCCCTCCCACTCCCCGCACCAATGCAGGCTACATCGAGCAATGCCTGCTTTCTACTGCCTGTCAAGCCCCTTCCCTTCTTTATAGAAAACCTGACTTCTACCAATTTTTGTCCACTCCTCTCCCCACATCCAGACAAGCCCACTTCCTTCTAGGGTAGTAATCCCATCATCAGCGTCAGGTATTGGCCCAGCAGTGACTCTACTCTCTTGCTGAAGACTGACTAAGGAATGGACATGCGACTCTATTCACAGTTCCAAGAGCATTATGGAGCAGCTCGTGATGAGCTTTTGTCCCAAACTGCTGGGCAAACTTCTGGAAATTATCTTCTCTTTGGATGATTTTATACACGGATGCGAGGTCTGGAGTTGTAACCATTATGCTAGCATCTTGACAATGAAATCAACCCAAAGAACAGTCAAGAAAATCAAGTGGATGTTCAGAGCAGGAGCAGAGTAGAGGACTCTGAGAGCTACCCTCTCTCTGGGCTCGATATTCGGTAAGCAAAAAAATGTATTTATCACGGGAGCTAGCTTGTGTTGTTTGTTACGAATGCCCTGTGACTGGTTCCTCACATCTTATCAGTATCTGCCGTCCATCTCCCCTTCACTGTCTCCAGCGCCACAGTCTTAGGGTTGGCCTTTCACACTCCTCGGCCGGACTAATACAGATGAATCCCCCCAGCTACGTTTCTGCCTCTCACCTCAGTCTAGGGCAGTCTGTCCTCTGCAGCCGCCAGCCACAATCTTTCCAACCTAAAACAAGAGTAGAAAAATGTGTGCCCAGACTCCTGCTCAAAATCTCTTCCTGTTTTTCCCTCATAATATTAAACACCTACTGAAAATACAGTTATTTGGAAAAGACTAAAATGGGATAATATTAGAGTGTGAGGAAGGAGCTGGACTGGCCCTGGTCTCCAGACAGGGGCTGACACGGAGCCCGACGGACCAGAAGGTACAGCAGCCCCTCGGTCCTGTGTGAGGTGTGTGAGTCTCCGATCAGACCATGTGGGCGCAGCCCCTCCCCATCCTCTCCAAGGTCAGAGTCAAGGTCAAAATCACCTCCAGTTACAACGCACAGTCTTGGGTCCTCCAGGAGAGCTGGAAGCTGCTCTGCCAGTACTGAAGTCTTCAGAGGTGCTTATCTCTCTCCTTTCTCTCTTATGAGCTCCCCAAAATGGATCGAGAAAATCAGCATCTCCCCAAACACCCAGCATGCAGGCTCTAGGAATAGAAGATACATACATAGGCTGGCCACACGACGCAATTGTATTGCCTTAGAAAATCCTTCGCGGGTCATGCAGTATCTTTCTCAGTGGTGCCCTGGGCTTTCTCTCAGTGAGGATGGACATGTGTGGCTTTTTTCCTTTCTTTTATAAGGGATGGTCTGGGCCTGTCCCACTCCCACAGGAATGTCCATGCTGCTTTCATAGCCTCGGGAAATTGTTGCAAACTCGGGACTCCAACCCAAGTCAGGGCAGTGAGTGAGAGGACTTTGATGGGAACTTTGAACTAGAATTTAGAGTGAGACATCACTGGCGGGTGTTTAGATTGTGAGTTGTGGAGATGTCGGTGGCTGTATTTCCTGCCACAGAAACTGGAGAAGCTGACTATCGGGAAGGAAGGGTGAGTGCAGAGGAAGAAGGAAGTATGAGAATCTAGGGAGGAGCAGAGAGGAGAGAGATGCCCAACAGTTTTAAGTTCTCTGATCATAGTTGCTTTCAAGACCTGGTATACTGCTGTCCTAAGGCTCACTGAGGCCCCACGGGTTTGTTTATTTAATAATTCTCTGTCTTCTCCTTTCCTTCTGCTCAGGCTACTTCTGCTTGACTTTCACGGCGTGTGAAGCTCAAATAGTCCTGCCTGCCCGTGTCCTTTCCCGTCACCCAGCTCCCAGGGGTCTCCTGGCGGAGCTCTCCTGTCTGGATCCTCCTTGGCTTTTCCCGGAATAGCCACACCCGCATCTGTCCCTCGGGGATCCCCTGCGCCACCTCCACCCTGCCCGCCAGTGCAGCCTGCCTGACACCAAGCTGCTCGGCCCGCCAGCCCTCATCATGCATCCTTCCTCTCTCTCCAGCTGGCAGCGAGGCGTTGGCTTCGTAGTATCTCCTAATGACTCACCTAGTGAATGCATCAGTCAGCGCACCAAACAAATGTCGTACAGAAGCCCGAGAGCATTTTACAACTTGGAAAATTAGTAATACAGATAAATTAATAAAAGACCCAGGAGTGAGGCTCCTGGAGAACTGGCACGACGCGTACTCTTGGCGGCACTGAACCCAAGTGTCTCACTTCCGGCCCTCAGCCTCACAGTGTTCAGGTGAAGTAAAGCCACCGCGTCCTTACTCCACCCGTAAATCCCGCCTGCCGCCCGGGGACAAATTCCACACAACCACAACAGGAGCGTAAATATACTTATGGAAGCAATTTATAATAGCCACACAGGTAACCACTTACTAGTCCAATTATTTAAATACAAGATGACCAAAAACTGTATATTTTTCATTAACTTTTATAAGATAATACAACTGGAATTTTAAAAAGGACAATTTTATCAAATTTATTCAACATGAGAATGACTGGCTCAAAAGGCACCTACATGGGTGGTGAAGCGCGCGACAGTCAGCAGGGAGACAAACGCCCGCCCGAGCAACAGGCCGGGAGACGGCGAAGCGGTTAAAACAGAGAAATTTACATTATGATGTATGAAAACAATAAACTATTACAGTTTTTAAAAACAAATAAATAGCAGAAATAAGACAAATGCATACTACATATTAAATTCTAAAATGCAAAACTTTGTAAAAGAGTGAATTCAGGATGTTTTTAAAATTTTCAACCAAAATTTTAAAGCCTAGAAAACCAAAAGGCCAAAATGAGATAAATGTATTGAGTGATTGGATTACCAGTGTGGTATTGGTTTTATCAAAATTTTGCTTTAATTAAAAGAATGTTGTGACCATATTTATTAAGCAGAGAGAACAAAGTACTATCCTTATGAGACATACCTGCTTAAAAAAAAAAGAGACATAAAATGTAGTGTGAGCCACTGAAAACCATTATAGCAACATTGTCTCAGCTGGCAAATTTGCATAATGATTTATGGACATTTGCGCTAACAATTGTGTGGGGATATGAAGCAGCTGCTCACTAGCTTGCCTCCAGCTTTGTTAACAAGAGGTGGACAGCTGTGGTTAATGAAAAACAATTACTAACAGATAATTCAAATGTAGCCTTGAAGTGCATTCTGGTATTGCCAATACAGAGTGGCCGAAATACAGATCTAGACCCTCAGTGTCTGCTCTTTTCCTTCTTCTCCTCAGACTCCACCCTTTTGGGCTGGACCCTGTGGAGAGAGAACTCCAACACAGGGGCCATGTGCACGGGAGGGGACTGGATCCTGTTCTGGCTGATGGTAATAAAATACAAGGATGATGGAAGAAGAAAACCAGGATCAGAACAGAGCCTTGGTAGATCCATCCCTTATTGTCCGTCCTTCACTGCTCAGCCAGTCTAAAACAGCAGGCCCCTCCTCACAGGGCCCCTACAAAGTGAAAGTCAGCCCGGGATCCTCAGGACCTTGGCTTCTAGCCACAGTCCCATTATCTTTTTTTTTTTTTTTGAATGGGTACAGTCTTTAGACAGGCTCTAGCTCATGTAGAAAAGGGAGGGTTTGAAAGCGGATCTCCAGGCCCCTTCCAGCTTTGGGATTCTCCAAGGACTGTGCCAGTCAGAACTTGTATCATTTTAGATGGTCTCTAAGCCCAGATTGCCCTGGGGCCATACTTGTGGCCATGGTAGCCCTGAGGCATTTCTTCTGAGCCCGTCTTCTGAGTTCAAGCACAAACCTTGAATGACAATGGAGCTCAAATTAGAAATTGGATAGTTAGTGAACTGTGTAGTGGAATATTTTTAATATATTGCAAGTTTCAGTTCATATACCACAACTTAATTGAATTTGCCCTAAAGCCCTTCAATTAAAAATAGTGCAGAAACTAGCATTTTTCAAGATAAATGTGAGACCTTGTCCAAACACCAAAAATATAAAAAGGTAAGCTTTTGAAAGGTTAATAACGTTTTTCTAATCAAAGCGATTACAGAGATGAAGAGGCCATTTTCTTTTTTATATGTGCGAGAGAGTCTGACGGTCCCATCCCAGGAGCAACTCAACATTACCAGCGACTCAGGCGAGAAATGAGCAGCCGGGGACGGTCGCTAAAGTGGGATCAGCTCCGGCGGAGCGCGAGGCTCAGTGTGGTATCACTCCGACCTGTGTCGAGAGACTGCACCCCACACCGGGGCCAGCTCACCGCAGCCTCGGCTCTGCCTTCACTGGGTTTCTCCACCCTCCCGCACCGTGACTCTCCTGCACTCCCGGTCTTTCTATTTGCTGCTCGTAGTATCCTCCATCCTTCCTCCTTTTGACCTGAAAAACTCCTGATCGTTGAAAGTCGGCTCAACTGACTTTGACTTCAAAGTCAGGAAAATTCAAGTAAAACCATTCAGGTCTACTACTTATTACTTGTGTGATCTGGACCCAGTTTTTTATGCAGAGACTCAGACTCTATTAAACCAGTAGATAAGAAAAAAGGACAGGAAAGGAAAGGAAGGGAAGGGAAGGGAAGGGAAGGGAAAGAAGGGGAAGGGAAGAGAAGGAAAGAAAGGGAAGGGAAGGGAAGGGAAGGGAAAGAAGGGGAAGGGAAGAGAAGGAAAGGAAAGGAAGGGAAGGGAAGGGAAGGGAAGGAAAGAGTGGAAAGGATAGGAAAGGAAAGGAGTCAATTCTGAGTTGGTTTTTCAAACAGGATTTAGGATTTACCACTTGTAAAACAGAGTATGTGGCAGTCAAATAAAAAGTAGCAGCAGGTACAGGACATAGAGGGGCCAGAGACTTAGCTCAGTGGTTAGAGCGTTTGCCTCACAAGCCTGAGGCCCTGGGTTTGATCCCCAGCACCAAAAAAAGAAAAAGAGAAAGACGTAGAGTTCCAGAAAGAATGGAAAACTTGGCATGAACCACTGGTTGCAAAAGAGGATCACAGGAGATAGAAGTAATTTGGAGATGAGCTGAGAAAGATGGTAGAAAGAGATAATGAGGCCATGGTATACTTGAATCATGACCAAAGAAATATTATCTCAAAAGGAATACTTCGAAGGATTCTATCCCATGGGGTCTCTGACTCTGCTACTAGCTCTAGAGATTTTCTGCCTAAATGTTCTGGATTGAACACACACAAATTCTTCCCTTTCTCTTTAGGGAGCAAATGTTATATGTGTCCCAGTAACTGTGTGCCTCAGTTTACATAGAAGTGTCCTGGTTTGACCTGTTTTCCTGGCATAAATATTTATAGGGCTTCTTTTCTGTTGTCAAAATTGTCCCAATTTGAACCTCCAAAAGTCCTGTAAATAGAAATTGAAAGTTATTTCTAAATGGCTTAGGGCATACTTTTAAAAAGAAAATCAGAAATCATTTCTAAGAAAACAAGAAGATCATCAACCACCAAGGGTCATGCCCAGGAGGCTGACAGCAATCAGAGAGGGATTTGCATACGCGGGCACCATGGAGACCCTGTGGCCGAGCTCCCAGCGCGTGGAGGCCGTCACACGCCAGCGGTCTGTGTGTCCTCTGACCGAGTGTCTCACTGCGCTGTGCCCCATGTCTCGTCTGTAAGGCGAGTAGTGTCTGCCTTGAGACTGATGAGCTGAAATAGTGAAAAGGCTTTGAGGGGCTTGGTGTGAAGACGGAGCTTTATGGGGGTCAACATTTCTCATCAGAGCCGCAGCTGAACGGGGCTTCACCTTTTCATGAGGCCCACATACCGGCGTTCTGCTGGTCTTCTCTGAGGATCCCATGATTCTCCTTCCTACACATATCTAGGACATGCTTCCTTTAAAAGAAAAAAACATAACGGAACCTTCTTCATTTATTTTCCTCAAATTTTTTAATTGAGCAGATAAACAAAGACAAACTCTCCTGAAAATCAAAATTTCATTAAGGAAAATGCAGAAGTAGCTCTTGACCACATTTGAAAGTTGTTTCTTGATGTATTTGTCATCTCTAAGAGAAGCAGATCTCTGCCAGTATGCGACATCTAGGTTACAAAGCTTCTTTCCTTTCCCTGACCCCTGCCTGCTTTATTATAAGAGCACAATAAGTATTTGTTGGAAATAATTTGGGATTATTTGCCGGCCCGCGTGGAACAGCTTCCACATGCGATTTCCTGAGATTCCTGCACTGAAGCCAGGCGGGTGGGGACCCCGAAATGGCCAGCACTCTTCCTGGGAGATGCAGAATAAACAAAGTTAGCAGTTTATACAGGAGCCCCCAGCACCCAGCGCGGAGCAAATATGAGATTAGATTTAAATTTGGGAATGGTAGAAAACATCAGCAATATACTTAGTAGGTAGGAAAAAATTATTAAAAATTATTTTAAAGATGACATTAACTTTGCAGCCCAAGATTTTATTTCTTCCTTTCCAGGCAGTCCAATGAATGGTTTAAGGAACCGCCACCTCTGGGGACAGACTTGAGAGCTGTCATCGTGCGGGAGTGCTTACTAATTATAGAAACTGTCTGAGTCCTTGTCCTGGCTGGTCCCAGAGTACAGAGAACATGGCAAATGGCTAAGTGCTCATGGCACTGGGGGGTGCAGTCCCAGGGAGACTAAGCAAGGGGAAAGCGAGGCAGAAGATGGGCTGGCACCACCTCAAGACGGGCTGGCTTCCCAGTCTTGCTGGATCTTCTCAGTGAAATGATATGAAACTACTCCCTGGGGTAGCAGAGAAGAGTTTATGTTCAGATGCTTATTTTTCACTGACCAAAGTTGACCACCATCAGTGGTTACATCCCCGGGACTTCTAGTTTGTGCCCGCATGGTGACAGCACTGCTTGCCCATTACAGTCTGCAGGTGCCCCAGTAAAAATGTCCCTTACCGTGTGCCTGTGCCCTGATTGTGGGGCCGCAGAGCACGCTCGGGATGGAGCCCTGCACTCCATGCTGCCTTGGCTCAGAAGGCTTCTCTGGGGAATGGCACCAGCCCCACACGCTCCTATCATGCTGGCTTTGTCCACTGGCTTAGCTGGCTTTCCTCCAGCCCAGCCACTGATGTTCCGGAAGAGTCTGCCATATGTCAAAGACAGGCTCTCAGTATGGGCTGAAGGCAGATCTTGAAGAAGTGTTAGTAAAATTATTTTAATGTCAGTTTCCAGTAATTCCTCTAACGAGACTGTAGAACAACCCACCAGGGCTGCTGTTTCTCTTCCAACCAACAGAAGCCAAAATTTCAATGTGTCGAAAACTTTTAAAATCATGCTATCTGTCATTAAAATTTGTGTAAGAAGAAATCAGAAGCCTGAATGAGTCTGGGCCTGGATCTCCACATGGCAGTAACGAGCTGGAGCAGAAGAGGATGTGTTTGCCATAGTCCTCGCTCACCCACGTTGTCCCGCCCAGTCTACTTTCTGCATTTGGGTCACCGCTTACTACAGATGCCTCATGTTTCCTGGACTTTAAAGGGACTTTCAAGATGGCCAGATCCCTGTTAATGTCACTTCACCTCACCTCAACCGGCTCACTAATTACTTGTTTGACTTGACTTTTCAAGGTGGAACAGGCTTTGTGTTAATATTGTCATATGTTTTTAAGACTCATGAGGTGTCACTGAAAAACATGGACAACAATTAGATAAAAACATTATTACGGTCAAACAATCACCCTCACTTCAGACACACTCCTCCCGTCGTTCTTGCTACTTCCGGCAGCAGTTCTGGAGCCCTATTTCGTGAGTTGTGTTACCTGGCAGCCTCCTTGTCCTGAATCTACTCGAAACGTTTCCCTTCCGTGGTCCTCTCGATGCTGGGGAAGAGCCAGGAGTGGCGCAGTGACAGATCCGATGTGCCAGGTGGATGCTCCGTGAGCTGCCTTCCTGCTGGATGACGCGCGGCCGCCGCCACGCTGTTCCTCACACCGCGTGAGGACACCGCAAAAGCGGGCACCCGGGACTGCTCCAGGGAGAGGGAAGAAGTGGGGAACATGTGTGGGAAGCAAGGGGAGGATTTTCAGGAGTATAATGGCAATGTGTCTCTACTGTAATCAAATTTTAAAATTGAAACATTCAGAGTTTATGTTTGCTACATCATATACCTGGAGAAAAATACAGAGAAAAAGAAGAAAGTAATGAAGCACAATCCCGTGACATAAAGAAACCTGTCGCTGCCAGAAGAGCTGGCCTACAAACGCTGCACCCCAACTCTCACGCCAGCGCTCTTGCCTTGGAAGCTGCGTGTGGTGGACCTAATGTGGTCAGCTCGAGCCAGAACGCCCAGCTGGACTGAGCTGGTGTGATGCTGGGCGTACGAGATCCACCTGAGGGTTGTTGCTGATGCAACATAAGGCAGAGTGGGAGCTGTAGCTAGTTGGTGGGCTGCTTCCCCAGGAGAAGCTCCGCTGCGGCTGGTTCTTCTAGAGGGGGCTCCACTGTCCTCCTCGAGGAAGGAGCTCGGGGCCTTGCTGTCGTTGAGGATGGCTGCTGTTGCTTCGGAGGAGCTCTGGTTGTCATCTCTGCTGCGAGCATCGTATCCTGGCTCCGGCCACCATGTGCAGACACGGACGTACGTGGGACAGTACTGTGGGCTCCCGACCCTCAACTGGATCTTTTGGGTCTCCAGTGCCTAGATGGACGTTCGGCACCTTCTGCATTTGGCTTCTGGGTGAATATTGTGACTTATTAATGTCCTCTATTACATCTGCTCTCTTACAACCACTGGTTCTAGAAAATCTAACTAAGACACTGCACCCGCAGAGGGTGCCCCCCAGACGCGCTTTGGCCTCAGTTCCCCGCGATCCCCCGCAGCCAGGCACAGGGAGGGCGTGCAAGGTGGATGCTCCTCCCGCGTCCCTGGTACCTGCAGGTTGCCCCGGCCAGCTAACCCCAGGCCGCCCCTCGGCTTTCCAGCGACCCGGCTGCCCCCGGGCTCAGCACAGCCCTCTGCCTCCCCCTGCACACATTGCCTGCGGGGGCCCTGGACCAACAAACCCAGTGCGGGGAGTGCTGCTTCCACTTTGGCTACTGCGTGTCTTCTAGAGTAGCTGCTTTTGATAACAAATGGCGTGAATCTCATTTCTTAATCAAACTTTTCTATTTTCAGGTAATTTTCATTTCACATTAAGTTGCAGCATAGTACAGAGTAATCTCATGTATCTTTCTATCCAATTTTCTTTTGTAACTTAGAAAACTGTAGCGCAATACTGCCGTCACCAGTCAACGCTGACACTATCTACTGACTTGAATTTCCCTTGTTTTGTTTATATGTGCCTAAGTAAGTTCACACAGTTTTATCACGTGTGTAGATCCATGTGTCCAGCACTACATAAGACACAGAAGATTCTAACACAAGTAACCCTTTCACCGTTCTCCCTACCTGCAGCTACCCCCTTCCAGTCCCCTCTGCAGCCCTAACGCCTTCAGCTGACCTGTGCCTAGGTCATAACGACGGCGCCGTGCAGTGTGGAACTGCCGTGCTCTGAATATTTGTGTCCCCTTGGAGTCGTAGGTTGAGGGCTGACCCCAGGGCAATAGCACGAAGCAGCAGGCCCTTTATGAAATACAGCGGTGTTAGGAGGCAGGCTCCTTCTGAGTCAGCGGGCACCTAAGAGGCCAGAGGGAGCTTGTTAACTCTTCCCCCATAAAGTCACAGCAAGAACGCGCCATCTATAGAGCAGAGAATGAGTCCTTACTGGCCACAAGATCTGCTGATACTTTGACTTTGGACTTTTCATCCTTAGAAATGTAAGGAATAAATCTCTGTTATTATAAGTTACTCAGAACAAGGTATTTTGTTACAGGATACTGGATGAACAGAGGCAATAACCTTTTAAGACCGACTTTCTTCAGGAGACATAATTCCCTGGTAACTCCTACGAGTTGCATCTATCAATGGTCATTCACTTTTATTGCTGACTGTTATTTCAAGGTGCTAATGCTCAGTTTGGCAACTGTTCATTCTGTGAACACACGTGGTTCGCTTCTAGGTCGGGGTTGTTATGAATAAACACGAAAGGAACATTCATGTTCGAGTTTCCTTGTGAATAAAGATTTTCATTTCTCTGGGATAACCGCATCAGCATAACTGTAGAGTCAGTTTTCCAATACATTGCTCAACTATTTTCCAGAATAGTAGTGCCATTTTACTTTCCCTCCAGTGATGTATGACTGAATGGTCTAGTTTCTCTACACCTTTGCCGGCATTTAGTATTAATATTTTTTTTAAAGTTCTAGCCATTTTGATAATGGGTAGAAGGAACTTTTTGAAGTAAGCATCATTTTATGGCAATTGACATAGAGCCACATATAATTTGAATAGTTGCATAGAATTTTTATGTCATATTCAGCATTTCTGTCCTTTTGATTTATATATCTTTTATTTTCACACATTTTATTGGAATCAATGCTTACTAACTTGTGATTTGTTATCATCAAATCTTTTCTCTGGTGAAAAAAATGGAGACTCAATAAATTATGCAACACCACTTGGAGAAATGTAAATATATTTGTTGGGCAACTACCATATGCTAAGCTCATTGAATTATATTAATATTTCTGCAAGTATATACTATCATTCTAATTTGGAAAGTATAAGAAAGCGGGTGCTTATTGCTGGTAATATGTGATCAAGCTAAAATTATCATACATTTTCTTTATCGAAATTATAGGCATAGATGTAGAAGAAAAAGTATGCTTTATCATATGATATAATGAGTTTCAGTAGAAATTTGGGCATGTATCTCTGGCAGGTACTATACTGTGGCCACGAAGCCCCATTCATACTCTCGACCCAAAGTTCTAATCGGTTCTATAGTGTCCTGCTGGGAATAACAAAGAGTGTGATTGAGACCTGAACACCTGATGTCATGCCTAGTGTGGTTTCCACCACAACACAGTTACCTCTTCTACTAACTTGAGAACACAAAAAACATACCAATGCACATGTTACAGGATGTACTTTTTAATTTCTTTTTACTAGTATGTGTTGACAGTACGTAATAAATACATTCATCACGGGGAATAGACTCTGACTCTTAAACAAATGGTGCTTGGAATACCGGTCACTCCCCTGCAGAAGAATGAATCTAGACCCATATTTCTCACCCTGTACTAAAATTAAATAAAAATAGATCCCAGACCTGCATATCCAAATACCACATCTGCCGGAAGGTAGGTAAAACCCTTGAAGACACAGCCCTAGGCAAGGACTTGCTGCACAGAACTTCATTTGCACATAAAAACAATGTCACAAGTCAACAAATGAGATTAGATAAAGTTAAAAGCTTCTGCAAATCGAACAACCAACAGAGTGAAGAGACAACCTGCTGGAGGGGAAAGAAGTTTTACCAACTACTGCTTGGACAGAGGAGAATTCATAGGGGTGTTTTCTAATTTTGAATTTCTGATGATGAAAATTTTTTCACCTGAATGCTTCAGTTTTTCCACTTTTCCCTTTGCCTGCACTTCTCAGGTGCTCTCTCAGGGACCCTTCCCAGCTCTGCACTCAAGACTGGAGAAGTGTGCATCCTGGGAGGTTTGTTCGATTGCAGAAAATTAACTGTGGACTCTGAGAGGGACCCAGGTCAGATGAAAGGACTGCATCGGGAATAGGGGAAGCCAAGTTCAAAAATTAACCAATTTTGGACAAGTTACACCGCCTCATCTATAAAGGTTTGAGGCTTGAGCCAGACCATCTCCAAGGCCCCTTCCAACTCTTTGACTTCGATTTACCTTTTGATCGCCTCACTTGCCTGGCTTCACGGCCTTCATAGACGCTTGGGGACTGTGAAAGCTTCCTCCTGTAAGCTAGAATTGGTTGGAAGCCCACAGTGGCCCTTTCTAAAGGACTTCTGCTGGCGTCTTTCCCCTCCAGATGTCTGCGCCAATGAAGTGGAGCCACACGTAGGACACAACCTGCCGATCTCCCAGGAATATGATTTCAAACAAGTGCATATCCATGCAAGTATAGCCCTGGCTCAAAGGTAACATACATAAAAAGAAAGCAGTAAAGCTACAGTCCTGCCTTTACATTTTAATCACCAGAGGACTTTTCTGGACAGTCCCAGGACAGTACTGCTCAGAGGACGGACGTGCTGTTTGTCCACGCTGGTCTCTGCCGGGCCATGAGGGAGAGGTGCAGCAACTGCACCTGCAGATCAGCAATAGGACACTATTTGTCCCCAGGACCCTTTTTACTTTCCCACACTCTCCCCACCAGCAGCAAGGGAGAAACCACCTCAGGGCCCGCAGTGACTGACAAATGAGCACGAAGGCAGACGCTCACTTGCTGACCTGGGACCCTCCAGAGCCAGTTCTCAGCCCACCCGGGAAAGGTATCATGGGTTACATTCGAGGAAAGCTGTTCGGCCAGATGTGGCATCTCAGCTGACTTGCAATCGTGGTAAGATTATAGCGTCTAACACGTGGGACAAAACAGAAAAGGGTTTACAGCAGGCTCAGGCGGGAGGGGAATGATGCTAGTGACACGCTGGAAACGCCGCAGGAGGGGGGACCACGGCTGTGTTGCTCACAGCTTCACTTCCAGGGCCCAGCACAGCTCCCAGCACATGGTAAACTCTCATCGAGTGCAATACTCCATCTTGTCTTAAACAGAATGCGTGTAACAAACACACATATAGTCTGCAGTCTTAGGAACACAGCCTCTGGGCGGCCGAGGTGGGAGGTTTGCCAGTTCGAGCCCAGTCTGGAAAACTTAGCAACTTAGCAAGACCCTGTCTCAAAATAAAGAATAAAGAAAAAGGGCTAAGGGTGTAGCTCAGAGGGAAGGCCCTGGGTTAATCCCGGGTTGTTTGAAAAGAGACAAACAAAATACACATAGCTGACATGTTAAAATACAAAAAAAAAGTCGGTCAATGCAATCTGGTGTTTCTGAAGGACAAAGTTAATGAGCAAGCTGGCTTGGAATGGAGGGGCCACTGTGTGTGGAATCCTTGGGGAGTCACGTCAAGCCTCATTGTCTTCAAAGTAGAAAATAATAACACTAAAGCCCATCTCCAAGATTACTCACATAAATATATCACTTATGATAAAGCCCCCTGAATTCTCAGAGTTTTGACAGGAAATGTTAATGGACTAAGTTCTAAAACTGACTCTGACGCAATGATTTCCGTGGCTTAGTAGGAAAGGGCTTTGTGTAAAGGCAGCATCGGGAAAGGTTTGTTGGGAACTGTCAGACGTGTCCCGTGTCTTGGGAGATGGTGGCAATCTGGATGAACAGAGCATCTCCCACAGGCTTGAGGTCATCAGTAGCCCCAGGTCTGAGGTGAAGGTGGATGCAGGGAAACTGTCTTCAGGCTGGACTCAGGTTTAGGGATCTGAGAAGGGCGTCCCAGGTCGCTGACCTGGAAAGAAGAAACGCTCACAGGGTGGGGCTTGGCTTCAGGCACTTTCAGGTAGTAACTAAAATGCCAGGAATTGCTTTTAAACCAGCAGGAAAAGACGCAAGCCCAGAGGGAAATGTTAAAGTGGCTGCCACCTTGTCTGATGAGTATGTGTGTGTCCTTAACCCAGTCAGCTGAAGTTCTTCACAGAACAATCCCAGATTTAGTATCACTTCCCCAAACTAAGCGATTCCTTTAATCATCTAGGATTTAGACCATGAAAATGTGCCCCCAGAAGTTATTCGCTCCTAATAATAATGAAAATAAAGGGAAGAACAAAGGGCAATTGGACATTAAGAACCAGTTTACAAAGTGTACTTATTTTTCTGTGCATACTGATTCTGCCTTAGCAAATGAAAATAAATCAGAAATAAGAATTTATTTCATTTTATTTCCAAGAACATGTATTGGTACATTGTATACACAGTGATCACAGTCATCGTAATTTGTACCTGTACATGATACATCTTGGTTTCCCCCCATTCCTCCCCCTTCCCTGTTTACAGTAGCTTTAAAGAAATAAGAATTTCATACCAGATTCTCTTCAAGGTATTTACGAACAGAAACTTCTTTGTTCCCTCATCTGCTAAGTAAATGGTGACCGGTATTTAAGAAAGAGCAGTTTGGTGTCTTTATCTCCCCGCGGCCCTCTTTTGTCACTGTCTGACTGTGAGGCAAAGTGAGCCGCAATCTCCCTGACGTGGTGGTGTGGCAGCCTGCTCCTTCTGCTCTTGCTGCTCGGGAGACAGGCTGAGGAACAGCCCAAGGAGGCACATTTCCAGGCCTCTTCCTTTTCTGGAAATTACCTCCCACCCCGCCCCAGCACATTTCCATTTTGATGCAGCAATGTAAAGATAACTCAGAAAAAAACTGGACCTAACACTTCACGAATAGCATTGAGCATGTAACCAAGGCTGGGGCTAGGGGGCGTCACCCGCATTTTCCAGCCACCTGCTTTCTGAGAGATGGTCTGACAATTGCAGTCTTTGTCATGATTTCCCACAAGAAGAATCACTAGTCCTTATGAGTCCTTAAGAATCACCAGCCTGCCATGTGACTTGATCTGAGGCCTGGACATATAAGGCGTCCGCTGCCTCCTTCTTGAGGCCAACACGAGAAGCCCACGCTCGCCCTGCCCCGCCCCACTGCATCCTGGGAGGAATTTTGATCTTGGAGGTCTTCAGGCTTAATGAGTGACGCGTCTACTGTCTTCCTCTCTGACTAAATGTAAGCTTCCTACATCATTTTTAAAATTCTGTACACTGGTATAAAAAATTCGCCAAACTTCTGTCTCTTGGGCCAACATCCTGCAGGTCCCTCCCTCCAGAACTCACCTGTGCGCCTTGAGAATGCACCTTCTGTGATCTCCATGGCAAGCAGGTTCAACTATATACTTAATTTTGTTCTCAGTGCTCCCAGGTGATGAAAAGACCCCTAAATATATTGGTCACCAGGAATTCTGGGGACTTTTTGAAAATCACGCTGATTCCCAGTGCCTTTTTTTGGTGGTGGTGGTGGTAGTACTGAGAATTGAACATCAGGCCTTCACAATTAACTAGATCTCTTGCCCCTTTTACTATTTCATTCTGAGATGGGGTCTCTCTCTCGGTCACTGAGTTGCTCAGGCTGGTTTCAAACTTGTCACCTTCTTACCTCAGCCTCTCGGGGTGTGGGAATTACAGATGCGCATCATCACACCTGATCTCTAGTGCTTCTTGTTGACTGAATTAGAGTATCTTGAGGTCAGAGGATCTCTATGTTTCAAAATTGTCCATAGTAAATAGTGAGTTGGGCTGTGGATTATAGACCATAATCAACATCCGCTGAGGATTATGGACTAGTGGGAAATGGGAAAAAAAAATAGTTAGACTGTCCAAACCTGGATTTGGTAGATGAACTATGATAATACAAAAACCTACACTCAAATTTCAGATATTTTAATGAAAAGAACTGTCAGGTCATACCTCTTCTGTTCACATTCTTACAAAAATATTGCTCTGGTGAGAGAATTTTCCACTTGTTACTACCTTTTCATATTACAATCAGTTCTGACTTTTGTCAGACTGGTTTCACAGCAGTAGTTCCATGGCGACTTCTCCACGGACGTACTTCCTCCCTGCTGTAAAGGTGAGAACCACAAAGAAAGGCCTACACAGCGCTACTGCCTCTGTGCAGACTCACCCTTAATTGCTGGCCTTAAGCATCTCATATTTACTTGGAGCGTTGCTCTTTTCCCGGAGATTTAGTGTTAAACAAGTTCTCCCAAGTCTCCAGTATCACCTCAGGTTCCGGAAGTGACTCTTAATTCATTTTTGACATAGGTATCTGCTGTGTCTCAACTCACACTTTGCACGGTCTGTTTATTGAGACAATGGTTTCTGCCTTTGTGTTTAGATTTTTCTTTTGTTTCTTTTTTAGGTTTGCAGGGAAACCAGTTCTCTCTCCCTTTATTCAATGTTCAAGCAATGTTGTTCTTATATACAAATTTATTTTGCTTTAGAGAGGAAGGGCATATGATTAGTTTACCACATACTTATGTCTAGAGCTTTCATAATAAAAATGAGAAATAAATAACAGGATTTATAGAAATATTTTAAAAGTTGGTTATCTTGAAAATGCCAACATCAGTAAAAAACACCTTTCTTGGTTAAATCTCTTATCTTGTTGTCCACAGACACACCATCCTGAACGTGCCCGATCTCGTCTAATCTCTTATCTTTTCAAGATTTTTGTAACAAATCTAAAAGCAAATTTTGGGTTATCAATTGACAAGTTGCTCATCTTGAGTCCCTGCAAACACTGAAAGTAAAATCCCATGTGTACACTGTCCTTGAACTTTGCTTGGTGCAGGGTCCACGATCCGGGGGACCCTTCGAGTCCCCGCCTGCTCTGTCAACTGTTATGACCAAGTCAGCCAACAGCGACTGTGGAGTTTCTGCCCTGGGTTCCTTGTCTGTTCACTGTTTGGTTGTATTTCCAAAGTTTTTACAAGCTTCCAAAGACAGAAACTGTCTTGGAGGCAATAGCTACAGATGATGGAACTCTGGACTTGGCATTTAAAGACTTGAGAAGGAGGCAGGGAATCTTATTGTGAATGTTGCTTTCCATATAATCCAAGATTTTCTTCATGGTTTGGATTTTTTCATGCCAATAAGATGCAAGAAAGCAAAGAAAAAAGGGCAGACTGGAGTTATTTCTGCATCTTCTAGCCTGTTCCATTGGTCCTCGTGGTTTTTCTACACAATGGAGGACTACACCGCCATAAAAAAAGGATAAACTAGAGTCATTTGTATGTAAATGGATGTTCCTTGATAACATACTATTAAGTTAAATAAATCAGACACTTATTAGTACACATCGAATTGTTTCTCTGATATGAGAAACCATAAGTGTAAATAAGGACAAAGGGGTAGAATAGATATTATGTTTAAAAAAAAAAAGATAGTATTCAAAAGAGAGGAGAACTAGATAAGGAAAAGGAGGAGAAGGTTAAAAGAAAAGTAAGATGAAAGGAAAAAAATGGAAAAGTGTAAATAAACTTGTTGCAAATAAGGAGGGGTGGGTGAATGGAAGGGGGGGAAGAGGCAGGGAAGAGGGGGGAAAACCAAGATGTATCATGTACAGGTACAAAATAACCATGTTGATTATGATCATTATGTATACAATGTACCAATACATGTTCTTGGTAAAAATAAAAAATTAAAAAAAAAAAAGAGCAGACTGGAGATTTTTATCTGAGAAATGAGCCCATACATATCTAAATTAGAGAACCAGCCTTATCATGTAGCTGGTTCCTTCATTAACGACTTACATAAATCTTTAACACATGCTTACTTTATCTTTGCATGAGAGACATGGCTTTTATTCAGCTTTTTGAAAATTATATTTGACAGTTTGGGAGGTTCTACTGAGATTTCCAGTTAGCTTAGTTTTCAAACAAATTCTATGGCCCAGCGAGGCCTCTCATTAGTTTTTTAGGGCTATACATCCTTCCCTGACTTCTGGAAGATTGCTCGGAGGAGGTAGAAGTTTACCGTTTTGTTTTTCATTTTTTCTTCCTCTCTCTCTCTCTCTCTCTCTCTCTCTCTCTCTCTCTCTCTCTCTCTCTCTTCTCTCTGCTTCCTCTCCTTCCCACCCGTCCTTCCTATTTCCTTTTTTTCTCTCTCTCTCCCCCTTGACTCTATGCTTTGGTTTTGCTTTGCTTCTGTTTCCTTGCTGAGTTGGACTCTGGTTCTGACATGTTTGTGTCCCCATTACTGCATGCTGGCGGTCGCTGCGACTAGGGTTTCTGACTGACTGCAGGGTAACCTCTGCAGGTAGAGCCAGGAGACAGGTTCACAGGGTGAGAGACACAGAGACTCATTCTCTCACTGTGTGTTTGCTGAGGAAATGTCTTGCATCTACGGGAAGAAGTGACTAGATCAGGATTGGTGTGTTTCTTTTTTGGTGTTATTTTGTCCAGTGACTGAAATCATAAAACTTAAGCTGCAAGCTTTCCGTACCTGCGACTGACAAAAGACTGTCTCTCATTGCACGAGCGTGCGGACATATACGTATCTATGTATATAGGTTAACAACAGGATACACTCATCAATTAAGTTCTAGAGCCTGCTAAAATGAACAAACTTTTTCCAGCTGGTTTATGGACATTTATAAGACCAGAAAACAAAGAGATTGAACTTTTAATGTTTTAAAATACTAACCTTTTAAGGAAATAGAAAGAAACACTTCTCAGAGAAGGTGCTAAATCAAAAGCTAAGCTCAGGTAAAGAAAATACCTCCTTGAACAAATCATTCTAGTGCGATAAATTTGCTTTCAGAACAGCTACATATTTCTCTGATTTTATTGGTATAGAGTATAACAAAAATGCACATTTTGTTACATTTTATTTTTAAATAAAAATGTTTTCTTTTCAATTTCATTTTCTTTACTAAGGGGCTGGTTAATCTAATCTTTTTAAGTTTAAACTGATTTACTTATTAAAGAAGTTTATACCACTCATGCTTCACATTGTGAAAAGCATAATAAAAATGTGTTTAAATTGAATTATAATACTGACATGATTTATCTCAGTAATAATTATGTTCTGCAGTGTGTCAGCTTAAACATAATTGCCAAATCATGTACTTAATTTCAAAATCTTGGACCAATATTAATTGAGTTGCTTAAGAAGTAATCTTTGACTACTTGGCTCACTTCTACGTATGATAGAAAGTGACCAAGAGAAGAAAAATGTGTGTGTATATATAGCCTTTGCTTCTTAGCTTGTCCCTTTTGCACATTATAGCGTGGCTGCCCTCCAAACGGTGCTGACAAAGGTGCCCCTGCTGCCACTTCAAGGTGGAAGGTGTAAAAAGACCTTTGTGACCGCAGGGCTCCTTCGCATATGCAGATGAATCCACAGATCTGTTAAAACGTTTCTCCTAGTTCTTTCTGTGAAACAGACATTCCATAGTTTGGTTAAAAAAAAAAAAAATTGGCAGGGTGGCCCGTGAACAGCGCCACCAGCCTCCTACTCTACAAAATACGGCGGAGTGAGGTGAGGGAGTCTGGCCGGCCTTGCTAGGCCCTGCCCCCACCGCCCGCCCCAGGTGGCTACAGCTGGGGCACAAGCCAGCCCGCGCACCGGCAGGGTCTGGCTCCATCAAAATATATGAATAAGATCGAGGTCTCAACACAGGTAACACTGTCCTCTGCTCTTCCCTCAGCCTCTTTCCTTTTTTCTTTTTTTTCCTGTTTGTATATTTGTGTATTCTCTTCTTCTTTCTTCTCCATTTGTCCCTCTTTTAGCCTTTTCTTTGTTACTCTCTTTTCCCTTCCCTTCTCTGAAACTACCATTACCAAGTAGAGCCAACCTCGACCTTATCATTGAAGATAACCCTGAAGGCATAAAGGTCATAAGAGCCAAGAAATATGCATGTATACCCAGAAGAAACTGCAAAAACAGACATTTCCGAGGAGGACACTATTACCTATCTTTTTGTAACCTCATACAAAGAAAATATCAAACCAACTCAGAGAACAAGCTAAGAGGGGTAAAGTACAGATGTATACAAAGAAAATGACCAGACATAGAGGCAAAACAACCCCAGACCCCCAGCCCACCTAGAATAAATACAGAGGAGAATGACATCGAGGAATTCAGAAGCCACCCAATCAAACTCTCAGAGATGATAGCAACAGAAGTTGAAAAACAGATAGG